>JACCPG010000495.1:0-35619 GCA_016069955.1 Drepana arcuata | reverse complement strand
GCTCGCTACGCAGATTAGTATATTATATTATTTTAGATTCTTTTCTCTCACTTACTATCTGATCATTTTTTGCATATTGTTTACTGTATTATTTATGTTTTAGCCTAGTTACACACTAGCGCATCAACTAGTGTATTTTTTTGTATACTATCCTTATTGTATTGTATTTCTTTTCATAAGGCTCAACTTCTTGGAAATAGGTGGTTTTAGATCAACACAGATTAAATTATTATCTTGTTTGATTATTTATATACTTTTTAGTAATTAGTTATATGTATTTTTTAGAAAGTAGACTTTTCCAGCTGCTCTGTGTCGACCTATAATCACTAGACGATTTCAAATACCTATGTGCAGTTTTATGTACAAAGATGTTTCGAATTTGAACCAAAAAATAAATGATTGAAATAAATTATTTTATTAGTTAATATTTTATTCATTGATATTCACACTACCTACCCGAAAACGTATTTTCGATCAGATAAAAGTATAGAAGTAGTAAGATCGGGTAATAGTGTTTCGAAATTTAACAAACTTAATACATACATACTAACTCAATGTCATAAATAAAAATGTTAATAAAACAAATTCGTCTCCATTCCATGCCTTGTCCTACTGGCTAACTTTGGTAGTAAAATTTTATTGCTTTTTGTAAACTGCTTGCTAAAAACAACTTTAATCCTCACGCCTTCCCACAAGGGTATAAGGGTAGGCAGAGGTGTATAGGTAATACCCACACACCCACTTTCCGCCAGAGGTATATTAGGTGCCAACGTGACAGATGGCGAGTCCATCGCCGTTACTCAAGCACGACTATACATACGCCTTTTGAATTTCTTCTCAGACGTATGCAGGTTTCCTCACGATGTTTTCCTTCACCGTAAAGCTCGTGGTGTGACTAATCACTGTACTTTAAACAACTTTAAGCAATTTGTATAAGGTTGAATTTGCAAAAAATATGTTCAAAGTTTAACTATAACAACGTAGGTATCGTAGGTGAGTGTTTCGGGACAGTTTCAAGTGTTACTTTTGGTCGAGACTGTGCATCTTGGGTTTTTTTTATATCAATGGTTGTAATAAACTTTTTGTAAATGATAGCAAATCCAAAAAAAATATTTTTTTGTAAGGATATAAATACAAAGGAATATAAGTTTATGAATTATATTTTAATTAAGTATAAGAATTTACCAAGCCGTGGTAGCCGAGTGGTTCGAGTAATTGCCTGCGACACAAATATAGCCAGTTCGAATCCCGCCTATACTAATGAGTTTTCTGAACTTAGGTTCAGTGATTATTAATCACCCACGTGCTTTACGGGGAAGGAGAATATCGAGAGGTTTGCATACGTCTGAGACGCAATTCAAAGGCGTATGTATATATAGTTGTGCTTGAGTAACGGCGATGGACTCGCCATCTGTCACGTTGGAACCTAAAATACATATCTGACGGAAAGTGGATGTGTGGGTACTACTTATACACCTCTGCCTACCCCTTCGAGTATCCTATTATTATGGGCCCACCAATAAAATACTAGGCTGTAGGAGTGCTAGTATACTAGTAGTACATCGGAATAATTCAATGTAGTAAGTTGGCCGTACTTTATTTTCTTTCGAATCTTTGATAATTAATATAAACTAACTATAAATAGAATAAATATCCCAAATCTGTGTCACGCGGAAGGGTGCCAAGAATATGAATACTAGCAGCATTATTATCGGCATTTACATTATTAAGTACGTTGCCTGCCATCTGTTATAATTGACACTAAAGACCAGGTCAATATATGAACTCCTGATTGTCTATTTAATGTGATAATAATTTCAAATGTATATTTTATTTCCTCCCGAAGTAAAAATCATATTTATAAATATTATATGGGGAATGATAAGAAATTAAACATGTCTTACAAGCATATTATATATTTTTTTTATAATAATTAAGAATAAATTCTTACATCACGAGTTATAAAATAAATACATTTATTGCCTTAAATTAAGTCCAAAAGTACTCTGTACAATTATTGTTAGCGATGTACAAACGAGAACGAAGAGTAAAAATATTAAAAAACAAAATAATAAAAATTATAAAAGGACCTTAGAGTGAAGTCAGTAAGTTTCCACAATTCAAAGTGTGTCAAATCTACTAACAACTTAACAAATTGTGTCGGAATCACAACCAATAGTTTGCATCTTAATTTCATTTCTTATCAATATTACACAAACTATGTTATATCATTGCTCTTCGCTTATACTAGAACAAGAACCATTGTTTACCTTATAGTTATAATTACATTTAAATTAACACTATCTAATTGCTAGCGGGTGTTTCTTACTGGACCGTTGGACTGTTGCCAACCTTACTCCCTTCTGTAATCTCGAGATCTCTGGGCGTGAGTACATAGCGCAGTGCGAACCACTTCATCTTACGGCATACTTTTCTTATCCAATGTACACAATATGGCATTAATTCATAACTGTATCTGTATATTAGTAGTAGTAATTATTTCTGTAGTTATTTTTTATAACTGCACACTCCATTTTGTAAAAAGATAATAATCCATACTGTTAATTGTATTTTATATATACCGGGTATATTGTTAAAGTAAGTAAAAATACGTTGTACTGGTCAGTTCATGAGGCCATTATTGTTCAATAATGTAAGCCATACATTTCCTATTCCTTGTCAAATAATATATATGTATGCATTCCCTATGAAGTGGCGCTCTACTCTCTGCCTTACCATAAAGGCATACCGCACACACGGTGTAATAAGTACTTATTGTTGACTCGATTGATAGCGTACGCTATAAATTTCTTTGAGGATCAACTTGTATTTAAAACTGCAGATAGTTTTTTCATACTGGTTGATCGTTGATGCAATCAATTTGTGGCAAATGTGACGAGACACACTTAAGCAGTCAGTTCGCACCGCGCACATCACAAGAAGGCGTCGTAAGCGCCCCTGTCCGCATCCGCCGAATAAATTGCTTTATAAACAAGGCATTCCTTAGCCAAGGCCACTGTGTCATCCACAATGTGCTACTAGCCTAGCATATCAATATATGCCCTACCTCACTATTACAAATTAAAACAACTGTGATGCTTTAACGTTCATATTGACATTGTTCAGAGTTATAGAATAATAAATTATAATAAAAGACGGTTAAAAATATCACGAAAAGTAAATTCATGTGGCAAATTATATGGCATCAGATATTTTAAGTACTTTTTAACGATTAAAGTTGAGACAACGAACCGAGAGCTGTAATAATGTTTAGGACTGTTGCACTCACCTATTTTACTTGTAACGTTACGTGTTTAGTATAGGTATTGGAAGACAGAAAACTTTGCTATCAGATCAAAAGAAAACAGTCGTTATAAATTGTATAAATTGGTACATAGGTCTCAGGCGTACTGGCCGATGAGCCAACATAATCAACCAATTTCACTAATAAGAGATAAATTACTTTAAAACTAAATGGACAAAACATATAATTATCATATAATGTACTTGTGTCGTTAAAAGTGACCGAAGTGCGGATTTATTCGTATTACATTTCAACACAGGGTCGGGCTCCATTAATTTCAAAATTGACTAGATATCTGTGTGCATAGGACTCGTAAATAACATAGCTAAGTAAAGGAACCAATACGCTGAAATTCTGGCATGTCTGTGTAAAAAACATCATCTAATACTAATTTATTGCCGGAAGCAAAAAATTACTTCTAAAAACTGTACTTTAAAATTATGTAGAGTACACGTCACCACGTCCAACTTTGTACAATTTGTACAAACACATCCGCATTCGCTTAAAATTCACGCTCAGTCAAGAAACCTACCGACCTAGAAAATTAAAAAAAAAATCAATACGCTCGTAAACATAATAAAAATTAGTTTGCAAAAACTTCACAACATCGAAAAAACCAATCAATGAATGAATCAACATCACAATAATAGGCGACGTAACGAGAATCAGTAACAAAGTATGCGAGCCGTGTGTGTGGGGGCGGGCGCGGCATCACTTGGGCTGGTAGGGGTAGGGCGGCTGCCCGCCGCGGCTGCCCGTGGCGTACAGCTGCTGCTGGAAGTTGTGGAACTGCGCCGCGTACGTAGGGTCCTGCGGCGAGGGCACGAAGCCCTGCCCCTTGAAGGCCTGCGGCGGCAGCGGCTGCGGCGGGCGCGCCTTGCCGCGGTAGGGCGCGTGGAAGGGCTCGGCCAGCTTGGGCTCGGGGAACGAGTAGTGGTGCGCCATCCGCAGCAGCGGCCGCTCCAGCCGCGGGAAGTACTTGTCCTGCGTCACGCGCTGCAGGAAGTCCAGCGAGGGCGGCGCGCGCGGCCCGCCCAGCAGCTGCGGCCGCGTGGGCAGGTACTGGATGGTGTTGGGCGCGCTCGCCTTCACCTGCACGCTGGCGCCGTTGAAGGCACCCATTTTGCCGCCCATGCGCGGCGCCATCATGCCCTCAGGGCCCATGCCGCCCATACCGCCGCCCATCTTGGGGCTCAGGTTCATGTCCGGCGGGAAGTCACCCCCCATCATGCCCTCCATCGGTCCTCCCATTCCGGGACCGCCCATGTTGTCCATATGGCACCCTGAAATCAGTCATATCATAATTTAATATCTTACAGTATTTAAAACTATCATACTACTGAGCTTATCGATGGATATGCTGCATTGTGCATGTGGTCATTTGTTGTATGGGAGGCCACCAATGTTAACCATAGCCCCTAATTTTTTGTCATTACATTATCACAACTTACCATTGCTAAACCAGGGAACCGATTTCTGTTTCACTGAACACTAACGAGACAGTAAGCATCCTTCCTCGCCGTTGTTGGCAGATCGATGATTACGATCTTACATATATATACATATCATCACGCCGAGTCCCTAACGGGGTAGGCAGAGAGTACAGAACACCAGTTCTCTCTAGACTTGCATACCTCTTTCGCTTCGTCCACATTCATCAGTCTCTTCATACATGCTCATTTCCATTTAACGATTACACACGTATAGTATCTGTGTAGAGTATGTTAGTGTTAGTGTGAGTGTATAGTTATGTTGCAAATGTAATTGAATGCAATATATGTAATAGGTTACCAATATCGTTGATCATCATATGCGGGTGTGAGTGCGGGTGCTGCATGTGGTGGTGCTGCATGTGGTGCGGGAAGGGCGCCATGCCCCCCTGCGAGGCGCCCATGGGGCCGGGCCCGGGCCCGCCGCCCACAGAGTTGGTCAGCTGCTGGGACATCTGCGCCAGCGACGAGATGGGGTCGAACGACGAGGTGGCCGTCAGCGGCCCGCCCGGGCCCTGGTTGGGGTTGATGGGCAGGTGCTCCGGCCGCCCGCACGCGGGGAAGCCCCCCATGCCCGCGTTGCCCGCGCCGCCCGACATCGCCTGTATATATACGCATACACTTACATACATGTGCAAGCTGTGGTTGCCTATAATTAAAAATACATTCATGTTTGTCTCTTATGTAATTATATATATACGTGTCCTCACGCCTTCCCACAAAGGTCCCCGAAGGAGTAGTCAGATGTGTATTGGTAGTACCGATACACCCACTTACCGCTAGAGATATATTAGGTGCCAACGTGACAGATGGCGAGTCCATCGCCGTTACTCAAGCACGACTATACATACATACGCCTTTGAATTGCTTCTCAGACGTATGCAAGTTTCCAATTAGTTATTATTATGATGCATAAAGCATGCCGACCTCAGTGTTCCCCGCCATGGAGTCGTCCATATTGCCCGAGGGCGCGGTGCTGGAGGCCACGCTGCAGCTGCTCTTGCCGCTGCCGGCGCACGACGACGCTGACGACGCCGGCGCGTACGGCCCTTGACTCAGGTTCGGTTCCCGTTGTGGCGTTTTAGAGGCGCTGTCTTGACTTGACCGGTTAGACGATGGGCTTGGCCGGGATTTCTCATCTAAAAAATGTAATATTGATCATATATACATAGATATAATTCGGACATCTCAAACTTAACGCTTAAGTATATAGATAATGCCATCCACGAAGACGCGCCCCACTATTCTTCCCTATATTTTATAGTGTAAGTGTGCAATCTTCCACTAATGTTTGAGTATTATCGGTACACACTGACTACCTATTAGCGCACACGCACACTACAATTAATAGACTCGGGTCATACTCCCCGCATCCCTCGACCAACTCGACTAGAAATTGGTCGGCGCGTCTTCGCGGATAGCACTATCTGTACACAGAGTCTTGTCGTGTGACGATAGTATGATTTTCAATGTTATAATATTACGTAAATATCCTATTGACCTAGTCACAAACTATACAAGTTAGGACTGTGGGTGTTGGTATTGCATGGCTCTCGGAATAAATATATTTATGTGGTTCATACCTTGTCCACATTTGGTGCTTGCTCCTGATGTGGGCGTCTGTGGGTTGTTGAAGCCAGGACTCTGTTCCATTGAAAACCTGCCCGCTCGCTGCTCTGATAACGACGAGTGCGGCTCGGGCGTTCCCGGCATCATGCTAAAGAAACACTTTTTAATAAGTTCCTAATATCACACTACCGAGCTAATCCATCCGGTTTACTAGTCATGGGATTCACAAATCACATCTTAATTTGAAATGTTCACTTCTTCCTTATCTCCATATTGTGCTGATGTTGGTAACATTTTAAGGAAACATTCAGAACTAAAGTGTCACTTACCCGGCAGGTGATTTTTGATTGGAACTTGATTGTGGCGTCTGACCCCCACTGTTGGACGGCGGCCCATTGTCTTTTAACGACGTGTTCGGTTGCTTTTGTATTGTCAACTCTTGCCCTGTGCACAAACAGATAGGTCACTGCAACTGCACGTGTCATAGACAAAACATTGAGGTTAAGACATAATTAGCCATAGAGTATGAAGGTACATTATGTTAGCACATTTTCACCAACCACCACCAAAAAGATAAAACACACAACACTGCAGATGAATGCACACAATTGGATGAGAGTAAGCGACACGGTACATCTTATGTCTAATGTGCTAAGGCTCAATATGAACATGAATTGGAAACTAAAAGATTAATGGCCAAAGATTTAATGTTGTATATACATTATGTAAACACCCAGGTTGTTACTACGAGGACTACATGGCAGTATGTGCCTTAAGGGCCTGACAGACCAATGACATTAAAAAAATGGTATTATGAGAACATAAACATTTCCCATTTGTCGAGCAAAATCTCACATTTAATCAAGAATCGCCGAAGAAAAAAAAAAATTGCCGTATGTATGAGTTTTGCATATCTACCTATATTTTATTTAATATAAGGGTATATTTTTCTTTACATACACGATCGACTTTCTTATATTGTTTAGAAGATTCAAGACAGTCATTGGGTCTGACGTTGATACTAACATAAACGCTTGCCAATAATCCAATAATCTTTTAGTTTTTGTATGCGAACAGAATATTGAGAAGCTAGGTGTGATAGTGTAGGTAGTTAAACCTCAATCAGACTTTCACGCGGCAATTATTTTGCAGTTATTGGAAATTCGGGTCGGACTCAAACATTCTCATTGGAGCTTCTAGTATTAAGACCGTTCTGATCACCTTGAAACGAAGAGGATGCTAAACCCGACATTACTCGCTGATAGCCTTTCCGTAGATGTCGAGGCACAAGTAACTGCCAAACCACTTCCTGTATTGTTTGCCAGTTACATCTTAATCAGCAGCAAAGCCTTCTAAATGTCAAAATGATTTCCGCGCGTCCGATCGAGTTACCTTCGAACTGGTTCAGGTAGGATATCTGCTGTGGCGAGGGCACCGGCATCAAACTGGGCTCCTTGTGTTGTTGGTTCTTTTGCTGCTGCGCCGCCAAACATTGGAGCGTGCGCACAAACACGCCATCGTCCAACTTCTCTAGGATCTCTTTCAGAGCCAATGTTTGATCCAATGTTCGATTCGAAGCCGATTGATTTTATGGTTATTCGTTGTTATTCGTCACACGTTGGGATTTCAAGCGTCAAGCGTTTTGCGGGGGAGGGTAGGGAAACAAAAAAATACGTATTACAACTACAGAAAACAAAATTAAATCAAATGACGCGTTGAATCAAAGATCAAAATAAATAAAAAAACACGACTGTGGTTGGGAAAATGTCTAACACATCCGAACGGCATGCTCAACTACTTCTATGGCTTCATAAAGACCGTGACATGCGTAATTTTGTAAAACACTTACCAAGTTCCTTTTCAATTCAATATAAATTAAATTACGAATTTAAAGAACATCTAGTTAATTAATAATACACCAAACAATATATACAGAGTGTAACAATATTTTTTTGGGGTATTGATTAGCATCCCCGCTTATTCGGCTTATTGTACTATTAAGAACAACGAAGTTTGACATAGTAATAATATTGACTTATAGAAATACATTTCTGATATGTAGTCATAAAATAGTTTTTTTGTAGATTCTAACCATCACCCGTAATAATCTGAGTACAGCTCTGTATAAGATAACATTATCTTTTCATCACATCACAAATAGTATGTCCTTTAAATTCCCAGTACATACAGCATAATAAGTAGTGAGGTACAAACCTGGTGCGTCCTGTTTCGGCCCCTGCTTGCAGTGCGCCGGACTATTGAGCCCTGAGCCCGCTCGAGACGCCTCGGCCGACATCGGCATCTGGACTGACCCGTGGCTTGGGGACTGCGTCGCTGGAGAGCAGAGAAACTCCTCAATATTATTTATCTTCACGCTTTGTCCAAAGGGGTACGCAGAAGTGTGTATTAACATACCCATAGTTCGCTGCAGATATAAATGGCGAGTCCATCGCCGATTTTCAAACACAATTTATATATAAAGACGTCTCAATATGACTTATACTTGGCGACTGACAGTTTGACAGAAATTATCACGATACGTCTGTTAAGATTTTAATTTGACGTTTGTTATGATACATCCGAGTGAGTCCATCACGTGGTAGGGTAAATTTCGAATTCATTAATATTTTTCAAACCGACGGTTATTTTCACAGATTAGCGCGTTGAACGAAACACACTTTACAAGGTTATTTCATTGGAACCAGCTGTGTCCTGCGCTAAATTGTATATATTATTACTGATCCGCTCCCTTGGATAGTAACATGATGAAATCTTCTTCTATAAAGATTTGTTTGTTTGTTTGTATTGAATAGGCTCCGAAACTACTGGTCCAATTCCAAAAATACTTTCAGCGTTGGAAAGCTACATTCACCCTGAGTGACATAGGCTATATTTATTGCTAGAAACGATTATGAAATTATACGCGAGAGAAATTTAGATATTTGTAGAAAAAGATGCGAAAGTTAATATCGGACGGTAATACTGTAAGGTGGTAAGTGAATCAGATAGGTGTGTTTTAAAGATATACCACAGTCATCATAAAAGCGTATATTTCCGTTAGAAGGTCTAACCAAGTGCTTGATGCAGCCATACCTATAGGCACGGAGGCGGATCTGTGTAAGGGCGAGGCTCCGTAGGGCGGCGGAGGTAGGCACCCGCCTCTCTCTGAGCAGGGGGACTTCACTTGTGTGCCTGTAAATACTTCAGTTACACATTTTCATCATAACTTGATATACTACTGACCTACATATGTACATATTTATTATGTACTTTTTTATTATAAAAAAAATCATCACCTGCTTTACAGATAGTGCTATGCACGAAGACGCGTCCCAACAATTTCTTGTCGAGGGGGTCGCGGGCTGCGGGGAGTTTGTCGCAAATCTATTAATTGTAGTGTGCGTGTGCACTCATAGGTAATCAGTGTGTACCGATAATAATCGACCTTTAGTGTAAGATTACACACTTACACTATAAACTAAGAGGAAGAATAGTGGGTCACGTCTTCGTAGATGGCACTAACTATAAATCCTACTAATATTATAAATGCGAAAGTGTGGTACTCTTTCACACAAACACTACTGAACGAATGTAAAATTTAGCACGGAGCTAAGATAAAATTTAGCGAAGATTATTAACTTGCTTAACACATAGGATATGTTTTATCGAAGAAAACATTACCAATGTGATCATATATTACGTTGGTGAAACCGCGGGGTACAACTCGTCCAAGTGATTACTGCGGCGCTCACTTGGGTCACTCATTCATAGAGCCGCATTAAAATCTGTTAGGTTCAAACATTTCTATAGTACAGGAGGGTGGGCAACATTATTTTATAACATATCCTCACTCCTTCCCACAAGGCTCCCGGAAGGGGTAGGAAGAGGTGTATAGGTAATACCCACACACCCACTTTCCGCCACAGGTATATCAGGTGCCAACGTGACAGATGGCGAGTCCATCGCCGTTACTCAAGCACGACTATACATACGCCTTTGAATTACTTCTCAGACGTATGCAGGTTTCCTTTCGATGTTTTCCTTCACCGTAAAGCTCGTGGTGTGACTAATCACTGTACTTAAGTTCAGACATTATTTTATACTGATTAATTACGGAGCTCTGAGAAAAATAGCGTTAACACTTACCGAGGTCAGTGTCCATAGACTTGGGGTCATCAAAGAACTGGTGGTGTATCTTCTGCCAGTCGATGTCCGCGCCGGCCGGGCTCTTGGGACTGCGGAGCCCCGCCTTGTGGCCCATCCCGGGGCCCAGCCCGCCGGGGTCGCCCGGGCCCATCTGGGGGACATGAAATAAGTCACACTACTGAGTCAAGACAAAACAAAAGAGCAAGACAAATTCAATTTCAACTATCTAGGTCTAATCAATTGAAAACTCAAAGATGGAAACTCAAAGATGGAACACCTAAGAACCGGAAACCGGCGAGCATTTACGAAGAGAGCGAGACAAGTCTCGAGAGTACTGGCGCTCATTAAATGTTGCATACAAGTCGTAACGGATACAGAAAAAGGCCTTCCATCCGGAAGAGTACTGTTCCTGAGGGACAGAATAAATCTTTTAGGCAAACGTCCAGCAAAACTTGAACCACTGACCTGAAGCAATTACATCTTAATGGAGTTCATAAAAAAACTGATAAACAGTTAAAGGAGACCAGTGGTACGCCACAATACATTAAAGCGAGCAAAGCCGTAGAAAAAAGCAGTACTAGCATTTGTTCGCGGCTTTGCTTGATAACACTATCATAATATGTATAGGACTCACATTCCGGCCGCGGCCGTATTCATCGCACATGGGTCCGTTGACGGGCATTCCGTGGTGGTCGGGGCCGCAGTCCCCGTGGACCATGCCACCCATCATGCTGCCGTCCATCATTATACCACCTGGACACAACACATTGGTACTCAGCATGCCATTCAGTTGACGTTTCTGTCGACCTATAGATATTAGTTTACAATTAGTGTACGCTGGATTAATAACGTCCTCTTTTTGCTGGCGATATATGTATGTGGTGCCAACGTGACAAATTGGTACAGTTGGGTTCGAACTTATAATCCTTGCGTTGCAGGCGACTATTCGAACCACCACAGCTCTCATTTGTTACTCGGGAATTGCGAATTGTGGAAGCAGTATGCTATTCGCAAGTGTTCTTCACGATCAAATGAGACGGATCAAAAAGAATCCATAAATGATTTCAATCCAATCAGTTCAGTAGTTTTAGTCTGCCTGATGTTAATTATAAAATGTAGCCCTTAAAATTGTTCAATACAAGTAAACGCTGCAATCATAATTTAAAGTGCCAAATTGTTTTGAAATGTTAAGAAAAATGTCAATACTAAAACTCACCATTCATAGCATTGAGATTAGGCCCCGGCATCATTCTAGGTCCCATGTGCGGTCCTCCCATCATGCACGGCTTAGGTCCCCCCATACCACCCATGGGATTTGGCATCCGCTAAAACATATACAGAATTAGTAAACATAAGAAAAACGGGTTAAATGTTGTTGTATGAATTTATCTTTCATATGTATTTAAAGAGACTAAATCATGGCCTATAAGTGGTGATACCACTAACGCCTTAATCTCTCTGCCTACCCCGAGAGGGGCTTGATGACATGATGATTGACTGATGTGTAAATAATCGACGGTATTAATAGGTACCATAAACTCTTAAAACAAGGGAAAGTGGCGCGGACCGTAGATTTATTATGGTGCGAGATTTAAATGTCATTAATGATTTAAGTTATACACATGATATAATATTAGAATTTAATATACGAATTTTCTTAGGGGACGTTAACTAGTAACATTTTGCACGTGATTTATAGAGTTATAAATGTAATATTGGGTTTTAATAGTTAAGCTTAACGGAACACTTGCTTACCCCCATTGGGCCTCCGCAACCTCTACCCATATGCATGTCAGTGCACATGGTCTTCATATCCGGCCCGCCGCAAGCTCCCCGGACGCCCTTCATGCCACACGGCCCCATAGGGCCCATTGGTCCGTTGGGGCCCATGTTAGACATCATCGGTCCATTCGGCCCCATCATCCCGTTAGGCCCCATCGACCCGTGCCCGCCCATTCCCATCCCACCCGGACCACCCATTCCTCCCATCGGGCCACCCATAGGACCGTTGGGGCCTCCCATCGGACCGTTGGGGCCACCCATAGGACCGTTGGGGCCACCCATAGGACCGTTCGGTCCACCCATGGGACCATTCGGACCACCCATAGGGCCGTTAGGACCACCCATGGGACCGTTTGGACCCATTGGACCGCCGGGGCCCATCGGCCCCCCTGGTCCCATCGGGCCGGCCATGGTGCAGCTGGGGGAGTTCATGGAGTTGGGCATCGAGACCATGGGCCCGTTGGGGCCGGGGCCCATGGACATGGGGGGGAAGGACATGTTCATGGGCGTGGAGCTGGGCGGGTTGATGTCGGGCGGCGCGGGCCCATCGCCCTGCGGCGGCGCGCCGCTCTCGGGGAACAGCATCTGCTGCATCTTGCGGATGGTGGCCAGCTGCTCCTCGCGGTGGGCGCGCTGCTGCGGCGTCAGATTCTCGTCAGGAATCTTCACACCTGACCGTCGATATGATTTATGTCAGTAAGTTACACTTTTGTCAATTTGTCATTATAGTAGCGCAATTTTGAATGCATTATATGTTATGTTGTAAAGATAAAATAACTAAGAGTCACGCTCATTTATTAACTCAGTTGTTCTTCAAGGTCGCATAAAGAACAATGTGTATTTGCAAATTACAAAAGTGTATGTTAAAAAAACATTGTAAATGAAGAATAATAACCTGAATACGGGTTATCATTGGCCTGTCGGTTACCGCTGAGCCACTGATTTGGCAGGGTTGAACAAGTTACCTCCCAGTGAGTGATAATATGTATGTATGCCTGAACAAGTGGACATCCACTAGTTATTATAACGAGTTAACATGCATTTATAGATCAGACCGATTGGATGCTCAAAGAGTACTCGAAACCGACGAGCATATATGAAGAGACTGATGATTGTGGACGAAGCGAAAGAGTTATGTAAGTCTAGAGAGAACAGGCGCTCTATACTCTCTGCTTACCCCGTTAGGGACTCGGCGTGGCGATATGAAATATAAACATATTGTTTTAATTATGTCAAATATGTGATTATGGCAAAAAAGTGAAGCCCCAGGGCCTAGCTAGTACATATATATGTATATGTGTGTGTGTGTGTGGGTATGTGTGTGAGTTGTGTAAGCAATAAGAAAAAATGGACGATATTTCTTACCAAACTTACCTTTCGGCCCAGTCTGGCACGGCTGGTCCGAATTGTCGGAGTTAGGGCCAGAGCTGGGCGCGTCCGAGGTCGGCGGGCCGGCCTCCGAGCACGCGGGCATCTGGCCCGGCCCATTGGCCATACCGTTCGACATTACTGAGGGGTTTTTCTGAAATTAACAAGTATTATTAAAATAAAATGTCAACACTATTCATCCACCAATATTTATTATTAACTAATAAATAATTATTTAGTATAAGCATTAATATAATACATAAATAAATCCTCAAGCCTTCCCATGGGGGTCCCAGAAAGGGTAGGCAGAGGTATATAGGTAATACCCACATCCATTTTCCGCCAGAGATATATTTTAGGTGCGTACGTGACAGATGGGGAGTCCATCGCCGTTACTCAAGCACGACTATACATACGCCTCCTCTGAATTGCTTCTCAAATATAAGCATGTTTCCTCTTGATGTTTTCCTTCAGCGTAAAGCTCGTGGTGTGACTAATCACTGTATTAAGTTCAGAAAAACTCATTGGTACAGTCGGGATTCGAACTTACGATCTTTGTGTCGCAGGCTAAACGAACCACTCGGCCACCACGGTTTTTTTTATATTATTATTAACTAAGAAACAATACAAATACAAACTGTAAAAAAACCGTAATCACTTCTTAACGATCGTTTAAGAAACATGATACATCTTAAAATCTCTTGGATTCGTTTGACCCACGCGCCATCTACTAAAGTGTTGGGAAACGAGAAATATTAGAAAAAAATTAAGCATGCTATGAAAGAATGACATATATAAGCATGGTTAATAACTGCTTGTTTTACTTCAATAAATATTGTATGGAACGCTGTATGAAGACTCGGATTCTGTTTTTACATGTTTGGAAACCAGATCTGTTCTGGTCGGCTGTCATTTTGAGGACAGTATATAGTCACAACCTACAATTTTTCCAGCTTAGAATATTTGGTACTTCCGCAAAATAAGCTTAATTCTATACAATTATCATAATGATTAAGAATGGCGTTCACAAAGGTATTCCGCGAGGCGCCAAATATCTAATAATAACTGAACTAAATTAAGATCTTTGATATTTTAAACTCATTTCTAGAGAACGCCGAGACAATAATACGGTTTGTTGAATAGAAATTTGTTTAATGGCTTGAGAATGGTATTGGTTATTATTTTAAGCAGACTTATTTCCGAGTAAATAAGGTGGTAACTTAGTTTTTTATTTAGTATGTGACGTACAATAAGTGTTGACTGTGTCCCTTACGTTTAATAAAGGATTTTGATTTTGAATACGTATGCTACTTTTTGACAGAAACATTAGAAAAAAAATTTAATTTGAAATAGTGATATGTTTACAACACTTTTATAATCTATGTCTATTCCTTATACGATACGTAATCGAGAAGTGTCGACATCGTTTATAGAAAGATAAATAAAAACCTAAAGGCCAAGGCGATAGAACGATCATACTTTTGAAAAAAATAAGAATCCGCGAGGTATGTATGTAATGCAACAAAAAAATACTCACGGTGTCCCAGGGCATTTCACCATCAGCACCGAGGCCGTCCATGACACCACAGGACGGGGTGCCCCCTGGAAACCCATCCATAGGGCCCATACCCGGGCCCATTTGACCCATCTGGCCCGGTCCGCCTTTCATCATCATCATTTGATTACCGGGTCCCCCCATCCTGTTAGGGCCCATCATGTTGGGGCCCATGTGTCCCATGCCACCGTGTCCCATAGGGCCCATGTTGGGGCCCATAGGACCTCCCATCATATGTCCCATTTGGTTGGGCCCACCCATCATGTTCGGCCCTCCTCGCATTCCTCCACGTGTTTTGGCCATTGCGAGGTTGTTGAGCCACTGGGCGGGGCTTTGTTTGTTGAACTGACCCATTTTGAGTGGATGTTTCTACAAAACAATTTATACAATTAATTCGGAAATCAATATAAACAACATTTTAATAGCCAGGTGGCTGGAAGTAGAGTCATAATAAGAACACGTTCCAACTACTTACAATCGAACAATTACGGAAGAGAAAGTACAGATTACTTGAAGTAGGCGCGCTAATAAGAAAAGACGTATGATTGGGGATTGGGCTCTTCTGTCTCTAACATTAGGGACTAGGGGTGGGCGCAGCAACGGCATGTATGTATGTTAATGGTATTATCTAAACTTACCTCTAAGTACTTTTTAGTGCCAGGTTGCGCGCAATGGTACGCGATTATTGAGTGGTGCTGGCCAGATATGACAGCTTCGGCACCTTTGTTCGCCAGCAAGGTCGAGAATACGAAGATCTGGCTTTGCTGCTGGCAGGGAACACATTCACGTTTTACTTATCACATTATATCAAACACTCTTGTGTTTACGATCATAAAATAAGAAATAATCACTAAGAATAAAGCTCTTGTTTACAGTGGTGTTCTTAGTTATAAGTACAAATTCAGTGTATCGGCGACATGGCCGGAAATCCGCGATATTGACAATGTCAAGATGAATTCCCCGTCAGAGATAAAACAATCGCAGGACGACTAAGACACACCGGAGTAGGGCGATCCTCTATTACATTTCTATATCATATCTATTACGTTGCTTTAGTAAGTGGTTTACTTATTTCATCCATATAATAAAACCTCACGCCTTCCCACAAGGGTCCCAGAAGGGGTAGGCAGAGGTGTATAGGTAATACCCACCCACCCACCGTCCGCCAGAGGTATATTAGGTGCCAACGTGACAGATGGCGAGTCCATCGTCCATCTAACAGACCACCAACCCTAATTATTGAGAAAATACTAGCTATATGTACAAAAGTGAGAGTAACCTCCCAACCCATGCTTACGGTATGGTACTTAGGCAATTATAGGCATATAACATTTTATCTGTATGTACATTTATTACGTATTTTCACTATCCAAGAATAAACTAGAACTAAAATATAAATAAAGTAAACTCTTCGTCTTTCTACAAAGTGTCCACGGGAGTTATAGAAGAATAAATGCAATTGTATTTTTAACCTATTGTTATATTTTTTTTATACCACATGGGTGGCAAACAAGCATGCGGTCCGCCTGATGGTAAGCGGTTTCCGCCCCATATGGACGCTTGCAATACCAGAGTATTCTTTAAACGAAACCGTTGTTTAAATTGTACCTTTGGATATAGTAGTTTTAATTATACCTTACAATAAATAGTGTTAAGATCAATATTACCTCCATACTTCCGGCTTGTTTGCTTATGACATTGGAAGGTAGTGTTTGTGCTTCGCTGGCAGACATGGGTCCCATTGGCCCGCCTGGTCCCATGGGTCCAGATCCACCCATTCTACACGACCCCATTGTCTCTGGGCCTCCGTTTGGATTACGGCAGCTTTGGTTTCCATCCTAATAAAAATAAGGGGCTATATTAAGCCGGGGTTAAAACACAATAAAAATATAAATTATGCATTACGTTTATTTATAACTAATTAGCACGACATAGGTCACTAACTATACTATATACTAACACTCACTAATAATAATAATGCTTGTGTGGGACTAGCTTTCCTCCGCGACTTTACAGCTCCCTTGAGCAGAAGCATGATAATATGACGATGAAACATATAAATGAACTCTGTCATTTTAGTATTCGTAAAGATTAAACAAAATTTGCCTACTTTACACCTTATAGCATAAAGTCCAGCCGTTTTGGATAACCGATATTATTCGGAACAAACAGACAGGCAGACAAAGGTGTTCGAAATTCATATTAGTACCGTATATACTTAATATACATTTAGAAATATTGAAAATAAAAACTAAATATTTGATTATTATTATTTTTATACTATATATGTGACAATTTACCTGAATGTTGCCAGTTGAACCCCTTAGGCCGGTCTGTGGATCCAATATGTCATTTGAGTCTGAAGACAGACGCTCCGATTTTAGCGAACCCGGCCCGCCCAGTTCGCAGGACGGAGATTTTGTGGGGTCACCTGAATAAGACATTTTCATAAATGGCGCTAACCCCTAAATTATACAGCGTGCCTTAGAAAGTCGGATAATTGCTCAAATATGTGACAGGGCGACAAAGAAAAAAAACATTCTAAGTTGCTATTTTTTATTATATTCATAACACTATATAATGTTCTACTTCCTTAGACACCCTGTACTAACGGAACCAGATATTACGGTATCATTGGCTAACGCTTACCGTAAGCGTCCTTATGCTTGAAACCACACTTGCGCGTAAGATAGTACTTGCATAATAAAGTACGCCACATAGATGGAAAAGACAGACAAAGATCATGATCATCATAAACCTGAGACTGGGCTCTTGTCGGCGCCCCTGATGCAATTCCTTCCATTTGCTTCTGTCCAGCGCAATGTCTTTAACCTCACTATGCGTCATGAGCGACGCCAAGCAGCATACATATTTATCACACCCATGCACGGATTGAACTTGCGACATGTCACAATGATATATATATCCTCACGTCTTCCCACAAGGGTCCCCGAAGTGGTGCAGAAGGGCAGAGGTGTATAGGTAATACCCACACACCCACTTTCCGCCAGAGGTATATTAGGTGCCAACGTGACAGATGGCGAGTCCATCGCCATCTGTCACGTTACTCAAGGAGTCGCCGTTACTCAAGGACGACTATACATACGCCTTTGAATTTCTTCTCACACGTATACAGGTTTCCTCTCGATGTTTTCCTTCACCGTAAAGCTCGTGGTGTGACAAATCACTGTACTTAAGTTCAGAAAAACTCATTCATTGATTCAAACTTGCGTCCTTTGCGTCGCAGTCAACTGCTCAAACCACTCGGCCACCACGGCTCAATGTCACAATGATCAATGTTTTTAATCAGCGGGGATAGAATCGCCGACCTGTCAAAATAAGTACTATGTACATTTGTTAGTGAAGATGACGAACCGTCACTATCCATAAGGGCGTCAATCTCAGTCTTGATGCCGTCGACGCCGAGGTCCTGCGCGGAGTCGTCGCCTGGCTGGTGGGGTTCCATCTTCACGCGGTGCGGGGGGTCGTCTGGCTCCTTCTTCAGCGCCGCCGGTGTCGGCAACGATGCGGAAGGTGGTCGCGACCCATGACCTGGTGAACAGCGTTATTTATATTTATGCTAGCTGCGGTTTATGTCCGATTTTATCTGTGTTAAATTTGACAATTGTAGTTTTTTTTTACTAGAATGGTACATTTCTAGATGTAAATCGAGCTGAAAATCTATTCTAGTGACAGATTTTATCCAATTCCGTTAAATAATTAGTGCCTAAGAGATGGAGAAACATCCTCACAAACTTTCTTATTTATAATATCTCCTACTACAAATGCTATAGACTCAAGGATAGGCACGTCATACACCGTCTGCCAAGCGAAGGATTCGGCGTGAAGATAAATATGTATATGTATATGTACAATTGCTATAAGGTAGAGTTTCTAGCGAGCTCTCCCCGAGATCCTAATGGATCGGAACCGTTCTGCCAGTAAGACTATTTCTTGTTCAGTGTTTGTATCAGTGCTATTGTCGCTTACTCCTGCAAGATTCGCGAATCACTTATTGGCAGGCGGGACGTTTGCTTATTGGCTAACATACATACATATCATCACGCCGAGTCACTTACGGGGTAGGCAGAGAGAATAGAGCGCCAGTTCTCTCTAGACTTGCATACCTGTTTCGCTTCGACCACATTCATCAGTTTATTCATATATGCTCGCCAGTTTCGAGTACTCTGACGTTCCCGCCTGAGTATCCGATCGATTTGATCTAGTTAGGTAGTTGGCTAATAATAATAATAATTGAAAATAAAGCTTTAATGGGGACTCGGATTGAAAATGGGATACGCTTTATGGGGGACCCATTCAATTCTGACCAAATACCAACATTTTTGGAAGACGAAGGCGCCAGCTTGTGTTTAATAAACTAGCGGTCCGTCCCGGCTTCGCACGGGTAGACATAAGACTTTTTTTATAAAAGAAAATATAGCCTATGTCACTCAGGGTGAATGTAGCTTTCCAAAGGTGAAATAATTTTTCAAATCGGTATATTAGTTTAGGAGCCTATTCAATACAAACAATCAAATCTTACCTCTTTATAATATTAGCATAGAAGTAAACATGATCGCTCTGTTTAATATTGTAGCCTTGACAAACCGTTGTTTTAAAACAGTAGCTCAAACTGTATGTTTTACATTATCAAAAAACAAATAACAAAATTCAAGTTTCCCAAGTAGGAAAAACATTAAAATTCAAATGTGTTAATTTAATGTTAATATATGAGTGCGCAATGGTTGGTTTATGGCCAATTTTGCTACAAATACATGCGTTTGCTCAAGATACAGCACAAAGTCGTATTAAGTTAATGTAAAAAGAAATACAATTCATCATTGTTTTAAGTAAATTTATAAATCTGTCTTACCTAAAGTTGTCGGTGTTGGACAAAAAGCCGCCTTTACTTAAAGCACAAGTAACTTCCTAAACGAGTCCCTTAATTGTGAAATTGTTTCTTTAATTTGCACTCGCTGAGCCTCGAGTTTCACCCATGTGAATACATGGGTGAAACTCAACAAGCATATGGCCCACCTGATGGGAAGCGGTTACCGCAGCCTATGTACGCTCACGATGCCGAAGTCACTTGCGTGTTGCCACTCTGTGTTCGATCAGGTATACTGTGTTGCCAACACAATATCATAATCCTCCCCCCAAGGAGTTCATTATTGGAAACCTTATTAATCGCGCACACAACACAAAAATTCTGTTATTTGGCTAAGGACTTCTACAAGTATATAGGTATATTGTTTTCTTGCATTAAATATATTCTATATGTTAATCCAGCAAATAATCTATCTCTGTGCTAAATTTCATCCCTGTTCAGCTGATTTGGTGTGTCTGTGAGTTTGGCATTTATAATATTAGTACGACTAACTACAACTGCACCCCAATTCCACGGGGCCAGGTATGATGAGGACCTGAGTTAGTCCAAGTTATAAGCTATATATCTAAATCCGTTGAACAGTTGTCGCTAGATTGTGCAACCTAACTATCATACATATTCTTGACGGCCGTCTGGTCTAGTGGTTAGACCTCCTGACTGCGAATCTAGAGGTCGCGGATGCCGCTGCCCGCCGAGTGCCCGCTGAGGGTATTTGTAGCTTAGTCTTGGATGCCCTATGCATTTATGTATATATCACGTTACCATAGTGCAAGCTTTCCTTAATTTGGAACTACTTCAGTTTGTGTTTTTTTTTTATACAACAAGAGTGGCAAACAAGCATACGGCCCACCTGATGGGAAACGGTTACCGTAGCCTATTTTACGCTCACGATACCGAAGTATCACTTGCGCGTTGCTATTCTGTGTTCGGAGAGTTATAGTTAGTTGTCCCAGGGTATTCTATGTAAGTCTAGACATAACTGGGGCTCTACTCTCTCTGCCTACCCCGTGAGACTCATAGTGACGCTATATATGTATAATAATAATATACATAATAATACCAAATGGTAGCGAAGAAAAGACACGAGATGATTGCATTAAGCGCATCGTTACGTATCATGTCGAATTGCTTTCACCGGCGTCGTGTGTATCTCGGTCGACCGGCTACTGCGTGTGATCAATTATTTTATTATGACGATATTGCCGTAGTGGCCGAGTGGTTTAAGCAGTTATCTACATAGTCGAGATTGAAACTTCAAATCCCGATAGTGATCACCAATTAAAATGTCTGTTTACCTCGAAAATAACGTACTACACGGGTAAAATACTATTATAAATGAAGGTTCGATTATTCGACTGTTTGGTTACTCAATCACAGGACAATGCCTAAACAGATTTTGATTAAGTTTGGCTACCTGTTTGCATATGTTCAGTGATAAGCATATATCCATGCATATATGCACAATCCAGGATATTATTAGTGTCCATATTATACTGAGTGGAAATGCAGTGTAGTAGCATACATTTTATGATATATATATGTTAGTCTCCTCTCGATGTTTTCCTTCACCGTAAAGTTCGTGGTGTGACTAATCACTGTACTTAAGTTCAGAAAAACTCATTGGTACAGTCGGGATTTGAACTTTCTTACGGCAACTCGAACCACTCGGCCACCACGGCTTATGTAATATCATTTACATTTATGTAATATCTCTATATATTTTTGCATAAGGTATATATTATAGTATATAAAATGATTTACTATTATATACATACCTGGCTCAGCGGGGTCATTGGGCTCATCCTTGAGGCGAGCACCACCTCCCTTCTCCTTCTCCTTGATCATACCCCTGCGTGCCTTCGCCAACTTGACTGTATACACACAAAATACACCATTAAAATTATTACACAAGGTATATCTCGTAGTAGGTATATAAATATACTATTACTTAAGTACATTCTCATTTCTACCAATGACTTCGACGCACCAGCCACGAATAAAGTAAGGAAAGGACAAATATAATATATTACCTAAATTCTATAATATAATTTGTTGATTACATACTCTTAAAACACAATGCTGTATACACCTACATATATCTTATGGAGCTAAAGGCATAGGTAACTTAATAGAGATATATACCTACAAAAAAAAAACATTGCCAGTAGGATATCCAATAAAATAATTTTTAGGATATACGGCAGTCCATCAGTCTGGATTTTTGTTTTGAAATGGCTTGAGTGCTTATAATGTAATATATATGCCTTCCCAGCGTCCCCGAAGGGGTAGGCAGAGGTGTATAGGTAATACCCACACACCCACTTTCCGCCGGATAAATTTATAATGTGATACAACTAATTCCCCACAACTTTACTTGTATCATGAGATTATTCTTAGTAGTGTTTATATAACACTGGGCTAAATTTGTATGACATGTTGTTTTTCCTAAGTGTGAATTTAAGAGAAGATTAAACCTTCCTTCTACCTAATTCTGTTTTTTTTGTAGTTATTCCAATATGCAAATACATATTAGGATATATATTTGAGTATTTTATTCTATCTGAAAAGTTGTTGTTATTTATTATAATCAAAGATCAGGATTTGATAATAAAAATAACACATTTAATGCCACAAGGGTCCTGATGAGGTAGGCAGGGAACACCTGGGGTAATATGAATTCTCCAAAGTTTATTTAATGAACACTTTTAACATTGTATGAAAAATCCATATCATAGAAAACTGTAACATCTAAATGTAGAAATGATCAATATACACTAAGTTGTGACAACATAGACAAACAATGATTATTCTCTCATAAAAATTAAACTCACATTCCACATAACTTCACTCACATATAAAAGAAGTCACAATTAAGTTGAGAACTGGTATTTGACTTTTTATGCTTAGTTTTTTTTACAACCACTGGCTAATGTCCTTGAACCCAATGGTGGCTGCTTTATGAGAATTTGACAGATTTGAGCATTACACAAATAGAATAAAAAATCAAGAAACTTTTTAGCCTATTTAAATTACTTTAGCATATAAAATAGTCTCACTACTTCTGTCTGTCCGAATGCAATAAACTACATATTTCATAGATATTTTTCAAGGAAGTTTTATGATTAAAGAACTAACACTCTTCACTCTCTGCATAACTTGGAAAGATGTGTTAATAGCATGTATGGGAAATATGTTAAAATATACTTTCTTTTCACCATTTTCTTATGTTGAGTTGCCAGCATATTCTAAAGATTAATAAACTTTAGTACTGAGAAGTAGGTATATGAACCTTTTTTATTTTATTGTAATAATTTGAGTATAATTAGCTTTAACCATTTGCACTAGCATACCATACTAGTTCAAAAATAAATTAGGGAGCTTGTAAGAAAAACAAGTCTAGAGAGAACTGACAATACTGTATTTTTGCCTTCCCCATGAAGGACTTGGCATAATTATGAGTCTGTATGACATTTTTTTTTTCAACTAATTGTGAATTTGTGACAGTAACAGTGATTTAAATAATAGTACATATTATTTAATCATATATATATGGTAAATTTTATGTAAATATATATATATACCTATCATACATAGCTATCGATTAATTTCAAATAACTGATTGTCTTAACCATCTTCTAGAGAATAAGGTTAATAGAAATACATTCCTATCATTCATGTTTTTGAGAAATAACAAGAAAATCTGAAGAGAAAAATAGTAATAGGGTACCATACCAAAAGGTGCACAGAATAATACTCATTAAGTGAAAAAGTAAGAGCAGTGCAATTTAAATTTTTAATTAGATTACAACAATACAAGAAGTAATTATTTTGTATACAACCAACTTGTATCATCAAACACACAATTGAATATATGTTTATATTTTAGATATATATTATTTATCACAATTTAAATTAGACATAATATATTCATATGCATTAGATTTAATTTAAACCAAGCATGTTATATATAAAAGTCTATTATGAAATTGTGTTATCTCTATGGAATAATTTGAGATAACACTTATTTACATTTTGCCACAGCAGGTACACTGTTATGAAGGTTACTTATTGAGGCAAATTCAACTACCTGTTCTGTTCTATATCACTGGAATGGTTGAACATATGAATATGCATTTACCTCTTTAATTTACAGTGTCACTGCATCACTGTTGTGAATTTTGTATTTAAAATTGTTCACTGTTGTTCGTAAGGTTTCCCCCCAAAGTAAATTATCAATTTATCAAAAAGTATCAATTAGAATGAAGACATTCTGAAGCACTAATGCAATGTTGTTGTGTTGTGAACATTACTATGAATGTCATCCACACAAACAGACCAGTGTATTTGTATACACACAAAACTAATACATACACTGCGTGTTTCGTCACGGGCACAATAATTGGCACATGTCCCACAAATCCACAGCACGCCACTTCATTACAAGAATGTCATTATACTGCACCAAATGATCGAGATTATTATAAATAGAGATCTCGAAAAACCTTGAGCGTAGTGGGGACGCCGATGGCGCGGAGAAGTCACCCGCTGTTGAAGCCTGATCGCGGCCCGATATTAAATTAAAATGAGAATATACGCATTATCCCATAAAAATTCCTGGCTTATTCTCCATACATAAACAATGAGATAAGTCGGGTGTAGACAGGCGCGAGCACACGAGAAGCACGTTTACTATGGCCGATTTATAGCCCTGTAACGTTGTTCGAGCAAGATGATGCCGCGGGAGTCAACGTCTAACATTATTTTATATCATTCGTGTGATCTAATTAGGGTACAACGATGGGTATGCAGCAAGAAACAAAAAATAGGGATCGCTGACATTTTTGTTTATGGTACATCGACGAGATCCAGAATCCACAAATAGCGTATAAACGTACACGATTACCGCCTCACGACGGATTCACTTGCACTTGATAACACAAAACACTGTGTTTCTTCACATTTATGTAAGTTTCATCGTCAAAATATACCTGATTTTATATAATTTCTTTCTATCAGCATTTAACACAAATCACCACGCACACACAACACAACATACATATATGTCTACAACACTAGTGTTGAGCAGTTGCATAGTTGAGAATAATAGTTGAACATATTAGTCGATTACTTTGTTAAATGTACATACACAACATACAATTATAAAATGCAATACGTATAAATGGATAACAATTTCTATTCATTATTTTAGTTTGTTACCTTTAAATTTTATATCAAAGAATGTGAGTAGTTAAGATGAGAGTATATTAATGTGAGTTTAGCATTTTGCGTCACTTGATTATTTTTTAAGCCTTATAGAGATCTAATTAATTCAAACGATCTTTGTCTGGGTAAATGGACACCAAAATTAGATTGCCTGATTTTGTGTTTTATTATAATTGTTTCATGATGAATAGGTTTAACTTAAGATTGTGAATCTAACATACCTATATAGTGAAGAAAATCCATTGCCATTAGATGAGCGAAATTACTGTATCTTATAGTGTAAAATTCAATATTAAGCATGGCATATTCGAAAATCTTATACCAGAACATACCTAATACTAGATCTATTCTAGACTACTACTAGACTCAATCCAGTTTATGGTGGAAGTTGTTGTTTGGACATATAAGGTCCATTCTCGGTCCATTAGCATTTCTTTTTTAATATTGCATATATTATCACTAGATTACTAAATCGATTTTATGTTTGAGACACCATTGAAGCAATCGAATGGTAACTCGGTAATGCTAATCTTAAATGAATAGTTCCCTTGTCCTTATTTCTACGTCTCATATTATATAATTTAAGTAAGAACAAAATAAAATAATTCTTTGAAAACTTCAATAAACTAGTTATGAGTTCAGTTTGAGTAGACTATTTTGTTATAGCTGATGCATGTTACCATATTTGAGAATGTTGTATTTTAATTTTCTCTTTGGAGAAAACATACATTGCTTGTCTATGATTGATTTACGGTGAAGGGAGGAGGGACGATTTCGCTTCGTTGTCGCCCAAATTAAAATTTCATGGTGATATGTGAAGATCTTCTCACGAAGATTTAGTTGTGTGACATTATTTGGTGCTTTACTTACGTGTAAGTGTGTATTTATCACAATAACTACTGCGATTGTATTGTCAAAGAATATATTTCGACCGCTCCCTAGGCGTAGAATCGTCGCGTAGTTTTTCATGCCTGTTTGTACTACCTACTTCTGTTAGTAGGGGCCGTAATAGTAAAAGCTGTTGGAAAGTGTAATCGTACGGGAAACTGTTGGTGTAAAAAAATAACTATCTCACGATCCATATATGAAGTGATTGTCAACTCAGTGCATTTACAAAGTTTGTAGCCATTTTTGGTGGAAGGTGAGTCTTTCGCACATTTACTATTTACGTGTCGATGATGAAAATTATTCGTGATTGTTATTTTATTCCGTGGTTAGTGATCTCGATTTTAAAACATAAAAAATACGTGCTATGTTTCAGAAGTATGGAAATATTTTACAAGTTGCGATCACGCGATCTCTTTCCCTGTCTATGCAATTTATTTTGTGGTGGTAGGCGGTTTTTGAAACTTGTTACAAAACAATAAAAATACGACTTTAGCCTAATTCATTATCTCATTAAGTTTTCATAACAGCATACCATTTAAGACTATATATGAAAAAGTAATAAATGTTCAAGTTGCTGTATGCATGTACATGGCATTTCGCTATTTAAAATACATTTTCTGAGTGAAACTTTCTCAATTAAGTACATTAATCAATAATACATACTCATATCAGTGATTTAATCTCTTTTAATACTACAAAAGTGTTTCATAAAAGTTTATTTGCGCACAATATCAAACAATTGGGTCTGTTTTATTTGATTTGTATGAAATGAATATTGTGAAAGTACATATATTGACCATCACACCCTGTACGCAACTCGTCCCTACAGGTTAGGCAGGCATCATTTTGAACACCAAATCAATACTGAACAGTAAAAAAAATACATTCATTTGAAAAAATTGGTGTTTCATGCTTATGTCAGATGTGTAAAACATTAACAACTTTTGTTTCTTTAAGATTGATTAAACATAATTATGAGTGCAATGTACTATTGACTTATCAGTTCAAGAAAAGCACTTAAGCAATTTGATAAGCAAACAAACAGGTTGTGGCTTAATTTGTAATTGTATATTTACAAACATTATTGGCTCATATTTATTTAACCCATTTTGATCACATAAGGTTACTGCTACAGTTATAAGCATCATTTATTATTTTAACTGACAATATCCTGAGTGGTCCCAGAGGGTACAAAACTGGATCACATAATGTAAACAGGTTCTCTACGCCATTTCACTTGTGGTTTGACGAATCACTGTATTTAGTCAATAATAATATGCCATTACTAGTATTGGAACCACAGTGTTCGAACCTGTATGTAAATGGCTCCAGTAAATACTATATTGTTTAAAAGAAAGCATTGGCCGTCTACTCTCTGCTAACTTATTAGGGACTTGGTAGCTATGATGATGATAGAAAATTTTATACTGTTTGTGTTACCAAAGAAGATAGTAAGGCTCTCTACTCTCTTTGCCTACCCCTGTTTTTTTCTCAGAAGAGTTAATACATCCACATCCTTAGGTTTGTAATTGGCATTTATCATTAATTTATTAACCATTAATTCTGCAACTTCTTGACTCACTATTATTAAATCTAGGTAAAATAATCATATGCCATTAGTTGCTATGTACCTTTTGTCAAAGTTAATTAAAGGACAGGCTAATGACATTTATGCATTAAAGTCTTAATTGTGTAATTGCATATTTGCTTACCATGCAAATGCTAAGTTTGAGGTATGTGTGTTATTAGTACAACTTGTATCTGCAGACCTCATCTATATTATGTGTATTTAAATAAAAATAAAGTTTGTCACTTGGAAAGCACATACCAACATATATGAATGGCTGAACCAATTTGGGTAATTTTTTTAAAGTAATCATTCATAGTAAAAAAGTAGAACTCTTCTCTCTCTACATACCGTTTGAGGGACTTTGATATGAATGTACTCAAGTTGAAGTATTATATTTTTGTTTCATAATACACCAATGAGGTAATGGGGAAGAGTATGTATGAGACAATGATGTATGTGGATGAAGTGAAAATGGTCTGTAAGTAAGAAGATTGATAGGTACTCTACTCTCTCTGCCTATCCTGTGAGGAACTTAAACTGTAAGATGATTTGTTCCAAATAACAATTTAGCTCTTGTCGCTTAAGCAAGAAATATGCACACAACACTAGTTTTAAGGCCTATCAGGGCTTCAAATTTTACATGGCCTTAGATGAATATAGGTAGGTTTTTACAAACTCAATTTCCTCTTTTTTTGTATGGGATGAATGAAGGGCATTTCCGTATTTCATTGTGACTAATCTAATTTAGTTTTAAAGTACCTCATTAGGTGTATTCTTATCGCGGACATACGCGCAATGAACATTCTATTGGACATCGTGTTTTATGATGGGTATGTAGTGAATAATATATTTAATTAGTAAAAACAAACGTCTTTTGCCGCCGTCTGTACGCTTAGATCTTTAAACTATGCACCCTCATTTTATCTTATATATGTATGCTATATATAATGGCCGTGGTGGCCGAGTGGTTCGAGCAGTTGCCTGCGACGCAAAGGTCGCAAGTTCGAATCCCGACTGTACCAATGAGTTTTTCTGAACTTAAGTACAGTGATTAGTCACACCACGAGCTTTACGGTGAAGGAAAACATCGAGAGGAAACCTGCATACGTCTGAGAAGAATTCAAAGGCGTATGTATAGTCGTGCTTGAGTAACGGCGATGGACTCGCCATCTGTCACGTTGGCACCTAATATACCTCTGGCGGAAAGTGGGTGTGTGGGTATTACCTATACACCTCTGCCTACCCCTTCGGGGACCCTTGTGGGAAGGCGTGAGGATATATATATATATATATAGTACCTATAATAAAGTACTACCCAAGCGGAGCAGTAATCATTATATACTGTATTATATATATCGAGAGAATGAATGAAGAACGATTGACGAAAAAACTGTATAAGTCGAGTGTCAATGAAAGTGTTGGAAGGGACCTAGACGGACGTTTCTAGACCAAATTAGGGACGTCTTGAAAAAAGGTCAGGTCATGAGTACCCTAAACCGAAGAGCATGTATGAAGAGAATAATGAAAGTGGACGAAGCGAAAGAAGTATGTAAGGATCGTAGCAAGTGGAAAGAAGTGGTCTCTGCCTACCCCTACGGGAAAGAGGCGTGATTATATGTATGTATGTATTACTTTAATGCAGGCGATACGGCTGGTTATAGCTAGTGAATAACATATAGTGATGAGCCGTCGTGGCTGGATGGTTAGAGTTACCTGCAAATTTAGGAACGCAAGTTCGAACCGCGGCGGTCTGTACCAAGTGTAAGAGTAATTCCAAACTCGACTAAATAACGATGATTTACGATGAATTTAAAAATTGTAAGACTAGATTGAACTGGTGCTTTTCTGTCTGTACCATAGCGTATGAGACTCGTATGTTATAATACGGTAATAAAGTAAAAAAAACAATCCTCACTATTAACTCACCCATAAAAGTTCTTATCATGTACATAACCACCATCACCAATTGAGATCCTCTCCTGAAGTAGAAACCGTTTAATTTGAATAATTATACACACTCACAGTTCAATTTTGAATGCTATTCATGAAACATTTTGGTTTTATATTTTCGCAAAATTGCTACATAATGTATAAGTATGAACGATATTCAGTATGATGAAGCACGAACTATTAAAACTACAAAGTAAAAAGTCTCCTTAAATATGTCTTATAATTAGGGACATTATCAAATAAATAAGAAATCGTTAAGTATTGCTATTCATTAAGGAAATCTCATACGTAACTCTGACAATTGGTTGAGTAAAGTGACGTGACAACATAAGTTTTACACATAATTATTATCTGTTAAATACTAACTGTGCCCATGTTTAATACCTGTGGTTAAACGACAAAAGCTATATACATACAGCTCGCGCGATAAGAGTTTGGCTTTGACCGTTATTGCGCAGAAATCAGAAATTGGGTATCAACGGGCAATTAGCGGGGTGCGGGGCGGGTGTGTAGGCGCACGCGGTGCTCTGATTGGCGCTCCAGTCGTTCCCTGCCTCCCGCATCGATACGACGTACCGCGCACCCCTGTTGTACAATCACGTTCACAAGTGAATTGCTATTTTCGTTAATTGTTTATTGTTGTCGATTGTTATTATTTGTTGAGTTTGTTTGTTTAAGTTTGTCAGTTAAGTTTTTTTTGTTTGTATGTACCAATTTCACATGTATCTTGGAATAAATAATTTTATTAAAAAACAATTATTTAGAATTTTCATCGCTGTCTCTGTAAACTTGAAAAGGAAATAAACATTTTATATAAGTAAAATAACTATCAATAGTTTTAATAAATGAAGAAGTTTATCTATTTCGTATTATTTTCTAGCATTATTACCACTGTACATGAATTTGGACCCACTCAAATATCCAACCTGGTACATAAAAAAGGAAAAGTATTGTGTGCGTGACAGTACCCATGCGCAGTAATCCCCTCCACCCGAAGGTCAAAGCCAAACTCTCGCCGCGCGATCTGTACTAGCCTGCTTCTCTCGGGATTAAAGGTATCTCTATTCCAAATTACATCAAAATCCGTCTTACAGTTTTAAAGTGCAGTCACAAACATTATTCTCACATATAAATATGTACACAATTTCACATTTATACTGGAACTTAGTTTAATAAAAGAATGTATAAATATACGTCACCCTGACTTTTGTAAGTCACAATTACAATCATAACCCTCTTTGTTGCATCGCTGTAGTCGGGTAGATTGCAGCTAAATATTTACCATCCTATCAATAATAATAAAAATATGTGACGCTTTCAGTCGTTCCTCATTCTTTCAAAAGCTTCGTGGTGCTAGGAATCCTGCTGCCAATAGCTAAGTTATGCAAATCCCATTTTTGCTTCGACCGACTGCGTTAGTGTAAAGACCGCTAAGTCCCTTGATAAGCTAGTCACGCTAGTCACACATGGGGCTTGCTAAGCAATTCCTCTAAGGTTTTGTATTGGTTCAAACAATACCACAGTGTTGAAAAATATAAAGTTACCCTGAAGAAGAATTAGGAAACCTGCATACGTTTCAGAAGGAATTGAAAGACGTATGTATGCTTGTGCTTGAGAAACTTTTCTCTCCATCTGTCACGTGATACCTAAATATATCTTCAGGCGAACAAAGGGATTTGTTATACCTCCGCCAACCCCTTCAGGGACCTTTGTGGGAAGGTGTGTAGATAATAATCTTTTAATATTTTCTTTGCTTCGCTTCTTTGCCATCTTAATAGGATCGGTAGTCCGAAGGTTACAATTTAGACTGATTTGTGATTAAATATAGATAATTATAATTATTATATTTGTTGCCAAAACCCTTGACGACAAAACCTATATTTATCCCCGAGATATCTTCATCGCAGACAACGCTTCGTTGTATGCATTAGATGTATGTATATCTGGTAAATTATAATAATATACCTTATACCATAAACTTCGGTGTTTTAAATGTTTTTTTTTAATTAGCCATGTCCCAATGCTGACAAAGACCTCCCCTCTCCTCCCCATCCCCGGCGATCGTTGAGGAAATCAAACACTTTGTTAAGTTTCAAATATTTTATACTTATTTATTCCTCTAATTTGCCTATTTCTGTTTTACGGTTGCGTTAATCCAGTATAGCTTTGACTATCTTGATCCTGTGTTGTAATTAACTAACAGCCCGCCAGCGATAGGTACGGGCTTATTAAAAAATAAGTGTATTATGTACTAGCAACGTCACCCAGCTTTGTTTGGCTGAAAAAATCGAACAAAGTCGCAGCGCCACTTATAGGGCTCAGCTGTGAATCTAAACCAACCTGGGATCCATGTAAATACACACAAAAAAATCACCAAAATTGATCGTGGTTATCTTGTGTTTTGCGAAACTAACGAACGGCCATTGATTTTGATTTACAAGGAGAAGATATAAACCTTAAAAACGTGGCGAGGGAACTTTGTTTTATAACACTTCCTGTAAATGACAAATAATAAACTATGAACATTTTAGAACAGTAGAATATAACAAAGGTTTTCAGGGCTTGGATATGACTTAAATCGCGGAAGTTGACAAAACATTGTTAAGACAGTTGTTTGAGCAATTTACAAAAGGTTTTGTCTTCTCGAATCTCGGCGGATGAGCCAGCTGGAGCAAAGTAAAATTACTTAGATAGTACGTCCTAGCTTAATATCTTGCGTAGCTCGTTCCCCTTAAGTTAATTGCTTAGGTGATTAACCCCGATATAAGCAAGTAGTGTGAATGCACCAAACGGCTACTGTTTCAGATTAACAATGGACAATTATTATACTTTCTTTACTGTCTGCTTCATGTAGGTATTTTTTATTAATTTAATAAGACAATACATGTCTTGAAATCAATTTCTAAAACGAATACGAATAGTATTGTCTATAATACTTTGAGTACTTTTATTTATTGGCATAGTTTGTCAAATAGTCGCGTATTAAAATTTTTGCGTAGATACCTTCAGAAAGCCGGCAGACTTATTCATTGGTTGTTTGTTTTACGGTCGGCATTAAATAAATGCTTTCAACGAGGGTTCCGAAGAAGTAGGCAAAGTCACACAACACACTTTTCGTCTGAGATATATTTAGGTGCCAAAGTGACAAATAGCGTAGCCGCCACAATGCTCGGAATGCGAATATTTTGTTGCGTTGTATTTAAGTTCAGAAATTGGGACCCGATCTTGCAGTCTGCGTTGAAGACGACTGGCTACTCGAACCACTCGACCATCACGACTGTATCCAAATACCATACCTTCCTGTAATTGAATTGAAAAAGGGCTATTATCTTATTCATTCAGGTAAGTGCAATAAACTGTGTAATTAATAGCCCGTCAAGCATTCGTCCATCATCAAAGAAAACTCCTTCTATGTATAGTTCCCTAAATAGTTCAGTTCTGAGACTGCTATTTTTGGTCTCGTCTGTCGGTTTTCTGACTAAGCGTTTTATTATGCGCACACGCATTACCTTTCTCATTTTGCCCCCCCGAAGGAAGTTTAATCTATTTGCAATGGAAATAAACACGGGCTGTTTAGTTCTACGTGTAAGGGCCCTTTGCGTGTGAGTTTCGCTTAAGCTGTGGCTTATATGATTTCGCTTCCCGTTTTGTTGTGATGTGGAATGATCCCTATAAAATGTTCTCAAGAAGCAGTTGCAATAAAGCCGAGTTTTGAATGTTGCATTTCTGCACCATCCTTTTAAAGAAGCTGAAAAATATCTATTTTACTTTGCTAACTACTCTGTTTATACCCAATGTTCAAAGCTTTTTACATTACGTCTTATCGTAGAATTAAGCCGCTTACTTGCAAAATTATCTTATTTTATCTACTCTTATTTCGGATGAAGGCTGTGATCACACTAACCATCTCTAGCCACCCAAGTTCCTGTAATATCCTGACACTAAGTATACTATACCACTATGGTATGTACTATACCACTATGGTGCATAACAAGCATTCGATCCTCCTGATGTGAAGATATTCCCGCAGCCTATGGACGCTTGCAGCACTAAGTGTGTCGATCTCATGTTGCCGAGTTGTTTGGATATACGCCTGTGAACATAGATTGCAGGTTCGAACTCCGGCAGTGTATACTAATGAGCTTATTCTGAACTTGAGTAGAGTGATCACACCGCGAGCTATACATAGAAAATATCAGGAAACCTGACTACACTTAGAATAACTTAAGAGGCTTATGTATAGTTCGTGTTTGAGAAACGGCGACGGATTCTCCACCTGTCACGTTTGCACATCAATTATATTTTCGGCGAAGAGGCGTATGTATGTAGGCTGTTAAGATGGTAATATGAATACCAATCGTAATTTGTTCACGACAGTAAACCAAATCACAAATTTATTTGTGTTCATCCAAAGGTAATTAATGTTCTCGTAAAGTAATCAGAGTTGTTATTGCGCAGTGTATGAAAAAACAGCTCTTTATTTAGCAACGAGATCTCTATATTATTTCCTTATTACCGTCGAGGGAGACTTAAGGGCGTGAGGAGTGAAGACGGAATTCACCCTATGAATTGTACAAACGCTCAGCGTCGTAGCGTCTTAAGGACTCTTACGACGAATGGACTTGGGTCGTCGAGTTTTTAGGAAATATTATGTCTCTGGTCCAATTTGGTGTGATATGTACAATATTTTACTAACAATGGAATGTTCCAGGGCGTCCGTTGCTTTAAACTTTTCCTATAATTACCCCACTTCACACGTACAAATCTAGGCAAACACTAGGATTTTATGTGTGAAAATATCTCTCATAAAATATGCTCTAAAGAAGAAAATAAAAGCAAAGTGGCCGTTAAAATGTACAGATAAATTTTAATTGTGCTTAGAAGTAAAGACAATTTGACCCGACAGATTTCAAAACGTTTTCGAGAATATCCTCACTTGAATAGACAACTACTGTTAGTGTTTTTCAATTTAATTTAATTGTTAATTATGTAGATTCGCGGTGGTCGATTTATTCGAGCAGTTGCCGGCACACAGCAATTGCAAGCTCGAATCCCGACTGTATCAATGAGATTTTCTGAATAAAAGTACAGTGATTAGTCACACCACGAACTTTACAGTGAAGGAAACTAAATCAACGAAATATATCTTGGGAGAAAAGAGGCAAAGGAATACCACATTCCAACTACCTGGATCAAATCGGACACTCAAGGATGGAAACGTCAAGAAAGATTAGGCGCTATAAACTAAAGATGCCACGAATATTCGGCAACTATTCGTTATTCGGCCTATTCGGCCACTTTTTTGCTATTCGGTATTCGGCCGAATAGTACGTACTATTCGGCCGAATACCGAATAGCATATCATGTAAAAAAAGACACGTTGTTTTACTCAAAATTATGTATTTATTTCCAAATTACAACATTTTAGTACTTAAAATTAATCAGTGGTAAGTTGTGATGGATAAAAACGAGCTTTTCAGCATTTTTTGGTAGCAAACGATTGCGCTTTTCATCGTAAACGTTACCAGCCTCAGAAAATAACCTCTCACTATAAACGCTACTTCCAGGCGAAGAAAGATAAACTTTTGCAAATTTCGAAAGGTTCGGGTATGGTTTTTCGTTTGCTGACCACCACTTGTAAGGATCGGCCTTCCGATCTAGGCGAACTGTTTTCAAATAAAAATCCAACTCGTTTGCCACAGCATTGCTACGTCCTCCTCAATATTCGGCGGCCGAATATTCGGCGCTTCGGCCGACAGCGTTGCCGAATATTCGGTATTCGGCCAATTCACTATTCGTGGCATCATTACTATAAACCTACGAGCATGTATGACTGTGTTGAAGCGAAAGAGGTTTGTCTAGAGAGAACTGGAGCTCTACTCTCTG
>JACCPG010000494.1:38517-95248 GCA_016069955.1 Drepana arcuata | reverse complement strand
AAAATACTACTGTTACAAGCATTAGCTATAGTTCCATTCGGATAATATACAAAACATAAATGTTTTAGTATCGTCATGCTGATCGTGTGCTATTTACCTTTTCTACGCAAAAGCTTACACCAACTTGCAAGGATCACATTATTGAATGAGAAAGACTTAAACGTGTATTTTTTGTAATAATACTTGCTACACTTCTGTAACTTATAAGAAAAGCATTGAATGCAATGTAGGCACCAAGTAATACAAAGTATTAGTAAAATAATAGCGTGTCTATGTCAGCCCCAAAATAAATAGTTTCAACCACTTACACTCGTCCGACTCTGTAATTGAAAGCATGACAGTTCAGATGTTAGAAGCAGTGGAAAAAGATTAAAATATCAGTATCATAACGCACTATAATATTGATTTTCGAACATGTAGCGGCATTATTTGATTTGTAATTTTTTTTCAATTCATTCCATGGATTGTGTCGGGTAATTTGTTTAACAAGTGCAATTAATCGGGAAATGGTTGGAAATGCTTAATCAGCTCGCTGCTTAAAATGAAGAACAGAATCCAAAGTTACATGTAAGTGCGCTATCGTTACTTTGTTATAAGATTCCGTAAGAATAAAAATGTCAAGAAAGAATGTATGAAACAAATAGGAATTACTTTTTTTGCTTATGTGCCACCACCAACCTTGATCTTTGATCAATATGGTGTGAAATTTGTGAACTGAAGTTTTACCTTTGGTAGCCTTGGTTGCAAGGACGATGAGAGCGTCGGGGTTTCCTCCGCGCACCTCTGGCCCATCCTTATTGGCACCCTTAAGCACGAGCCACGAGCTGACATCCGTCTGCAGCATGATATCGTCATCTGCCGCCGGCTCGGGTTCGGGTTCGCTCGGCTCCTCGATTGTAGGCACCGGTTCACAGCTACCTTCGCTTCGCTGTACCAAAATAGAAAGTCATATAATAAATTTTATGTTTAGGTGTCCATCATTAATACAACTTCCTAGATAGATTTATAGGATATGTCCAGGAAAAAACTACCAATTAAATCAAAGCGCGGTGGGTGAAACTGCGTCGAGCAAATGGTACGTCATAAAAACAAATAAAATTAATAAGAGATCTATACCAACTCAGATAACATAAGGTTGTAAGTAGCAACTCGAGATTTTCTGATCGTGTATTTTATACCTGAGAGGGTACCGGCGATGGCGTGGGCTGCCGGACGAGCAACTCAAATTCTTCTTCAAGAGGAAATTTACCGGGAATTGTCGTGCCGGAACTTACGTAGGACTCGTCTGAGTTCTGAAAATATTCCACACAGTTAGTAGTATAAATACAGAACTTTACGTCATTAATAAATTTAATTGAATATGCCTAGCCGCTTCATCTATACATACAATAAAAATGTTACGGATCGCTATCTGTACATGGAAGATATATGAGAAAAAATATGATAAATATGAATTAAATTTTTTGTCTGTTTGTCTGTTTATCTGTGCATTTGTGCACGTTAATCTCAGAAACAGCTTTTCCGATTTAGATGCGGATTTCACTAATATATGATCGTAAGCTTCACTTAACATATCCAAAACATATTTAAAAAATTATGATCTAAGTTACTATTTCACGCGGACGAAGTCGAGGCCACAGCTAGTGATATTATATTATTATAATTGTGCATAATCCGATACTAACCACATTGGACAAAGTAGATTCCTCCGCCAAGCTGTCGATAGAGGAAGGTCGCGGTGACGGCGGCGGCAGGAGCTCATTGCTCGAAGTAATCGCCAGCTGTAAAAATATATTTATTGATGATGAACGCGCGTCCATCAATTATCATTTGAGATTGGTATAGACAGACTAATATACAGCCCAAGATTTCTCATTTAAATTATTTGTGATGTTTCAACACATCAAACCAATTGTATCTATAGTAAAAGGTTTGAAAGGAGGTCAAACCTTTTTTCTTCCAGCGTAACTAGAAATCTCTAAATTACAATACGCACTATTAATAAATTTATTCCGGTAAAATTCGGTTTATCTTATTATACCCACAAATCATATTTTCTCACATAGAAACATACCTGTTTAGTTCTGTTCATTTTCGGCGGCAACGCTGGCGGTTCAGGAGGTATGGGGCTGATGCTCGAAGTTATATTTACACTATCTTCTGAACCACTGGAAATATAACAATAAAATTAATAACGTTATATTAAATTAAGAACATACCGCTATTAAAAAATATATAATATAAGGTGAATTTACCTTAATGGTGGTGTGCCAAAGTGTTGTAAAGTGTAGGACTGAGCAATGGATCTTTGCATTTGTTGATGCCGCTGAACACTTAGGGCTCCACTTATGGCCGCGGTCGTGTGCTGGGCACTGAAATTATATTCCGATATACTAAGTGGCACCGATAGTCTTATACAATAGGTACAAAGTAGAAGACGTGCTAAATTCCAGCGCTAATTACTTATTAATCACTCAGACTACGCCACAAATTCGATTGAATGGCGTTTTATATTCGATTTTTAAAATATCTTTTAGCATTATGGAAGCGTGCGAAATAATCATCAAGTCGAGTTCTTCACGAACTGGGCAGAGTACCAGCTATCTTATAGCAGGTCTTACAGACCACTTTCTCTTCTACATTCATCAATCTTGTCATACACGCCCGGCGGTTTCGATTACTCTTTACATTCCAATCTTAAGACCGATCGACTGATCGATCAATTGATTATGAAAAGTATTGAAATTAATTTAATAATGCACAATACTATTATATGTATGAAAATCTGAATATTTCCTCAATATACATAGTTAATACCAATAGAGTAATAAACTAACTTTGTTTTATTATAATATCAAACATATTTTACCTGGCTAAGTTATATGTGTGTATGGAGTGGCGGAACATATCCGGCGGGGCCGCTGCGTTGTTCGGCGGATGACTGCAGTTGCCAAACATCTCCATGTACGCCATTACTGCACACATATTGGGGTTCACAATCACGTAGCACGACAAATTAAAAGAGGTGTGTCAAAATTGTACTCAAGTAGTTATTATCAATTAACAAGTAACATAATAAATATGTCAATGAATGCCACGGCAAAAATAATGACAATCTTCATGTTGTATTGCAAAGTAAAAGTTTAGATAAGGAAGATAGAAAGACGGGATCGTTTTAAATACATGACAATTAAAGCAGTAAATTCCAATACACCTTAATGTTAGTCGACAAAAAGAGAGCTAAAGGCGAAACGTGTGCTTCCTACAATGTGGCCGATAAATTAACATCAAACAGACGAAATGTGATTGTAATGAAGCGCTAAGTAAATTCATCATCCAACGCGTTAATTATAGGACCGCGAACAAAGATTCGATGTTGTTCCCTGACTGTGCATAAGCTGGTTTCTAAAATATTGCTGGCGATAGTTATGCAAAACAAGCATTACTTTCGGCATGATAGACAAATTCAATCATTCAATAAACACCTCAGGCGCCACACAATTCTTGTACGAACTGATTATTATTTGTTAAATTTAACGCCTGCGTAATGGATACTAAACAATACCTGAATGTTTCTTAAACACATCTCCCTTAGGTATTTTCACTGAGTAGAATGGAGGCGCCGAGAATAAAAATCAGCGAAAGATTGATTTCTGTATACAGTGTACAAACACTAGGTGAACATAGAAAGTGTGATTACTTGCTTATGAAATATGTACATGAAAAAGTCAGTGACAAAAGCTGTGATGTCCGCTAAAGCAATCAGGATGAGTCTCCAACGTGTCTGCTCTTGGAGTGCAGCTGTCGACGTTACAACTGCGTTATATCAATCACGAATCGACCTGCAGCTAGATAGCGCTTGCATGCATAGATCCACTCACCGCTGTAGGCGACGCTTTGGAACACTGCCGCGCCGCACCGACACAACAGACAAACATGCCGTTATAGCCCCACATATTAACATTTCATTCGTACACCAAGACACCGAAGGAAGGTATTCAAAGTGAACATACCACTGATTGGAAAGCGGGGGATGCATTAATATATCATAATTCCAACTGAAAGATACCGGAAAGGATAGATTGTATGAATACAGACAATGGTGTGAGTGACTTGCCCGTCAAAAACAGTACATTCGCGTGTGTTTGCGCATACAATACATAGCTACGTCTGCTCTCCTGGTGAATGTGTCAAAATATTACTCATCATTGCTAATATTACTTCAAGGGTTTACCGCACCATAGCCACCACACATGCAGACATTAATTAAGGGTACAATTATTTTAAGAATATGATCGACAATTTCTGAAGGTAGGTTTTTACATTTAACGGTACATGATGTACTGTAACGACCATTCAAATAATAAAAAAACTAATCTTATCTAATAGGGTTCCGAATTAGATAATTTTTGGTTTAAATGCCCATTACAGTACTATAATTAAAAGGACTTTTTAACCCACACTGTAAGCTTATATTCAGATACTTATTGAACGCGTTAATTTTAAATTTGTATGGGCGGATAATTTATCAACTACGTCTTGTGATAAGATGAGAAAATACTGACTGTGTTTCTTCTTGAGCGGCAGCGGCGGAGGCCGCGTCGCGTGATCTGCCAGCGTGTGGGGTCGCGCCTCACCGTGCAGGGAACACACCGGACTGGCTCTGTCGGACATTGCATTATGATATTATTATACACATCATCACACCGACTCACTCACTTGGTAGAGACAAGGTAGGGTAGAACGATAGAATATCGTCAAATCGACTCTCTACCCGCGAGTAATATTATCGTCGGGACAGTGGAATATCCAGATTCACAACCAAAGCTATCGTATTTTATAAACAAATAAATCGCAATTGCTAGAGTCCGAAAATCTGACGAGGACCGAGAAATATAAGTATTAAACTGAATCTCGTAAAATATTATAAGTTACAAAAACAATGTAACGAACGACATCCGTCTGCACCAAGAATTTGCGGATAATGATATAATGAGCAGGCTGCACACAGTTGCACAATGACTTGATTGCACAGTGTGCGAGAGTAATCACCTGATTTCGACATTGGGGAAGTACTGTTGCACGTCGGCGCGGATGTTGCGTCGTGTCTTAGCGGGCAGCTCGGGCGGAGTCTCCGTGTCGTCCGAAGCGATGCTCGCCAACCTGATACCACTACGTAACATATGTCTTATATAAATATTTGTTTAAAGGTGGCTAGCATGCAGTCCGCCTGGTGTAAAACGGTTATCGCCACATATGGACGCTTGCAACACCACGCTCGTGCGTTGCCAACCCAATATTTGTTTTCATTATAATAATGTTGGCTAATTAATGAAATTTGCATTGCATGCGGAGCTAACTATTAAATTAATTAAGTAATTAAAGCTGCAATCAAATTTAAAACAAAACTTAGCACAGCTTAATATCCACTCAGACTTCATATCACCATTTTCATGGCAACATGGTGTAAAAACAACATTTTAAGTAAGTTAGTTATTATGTTATAATGCATTGAAATATCGTGTACCAAAGAAAGAGCACCAATTGAAAATGAAATTATGAAAATGAAAGGAACCAAAATTATCCGGTCCGTAGACAATAGAGCCTGTAGTAAATTACCACTAACAAGAGAATCATCCTAGTAGTACATGATACCTCGATGCTTCCGCCTTCATACTAATAATTAAGAAGTCAGTTAAATTGATGTTAAAACAAATATTTTCTCTGTCATGAGTGGGTTACGCAAGGCAAAGAAACTAATTGGACATGACTAGTAAAATTACAAAGCTGAAATTTTATTACAAAGACTAGGCTCACCAGTACAAATCAGATCAGGACTATCAAAAACAACAAGCATTCAGAATTTACTGTAAAACATCGTTATGTGGATTTAAATCCAAAACTAGCGGAATATACACAACCATAACGTAGAGAAGACAGCCCCAAATTAAGTCTGTATACTGTTTACTTGTACTGTATTATTACTTTGCTAGTCATGTTAGAATAAAATTCCATCTTTGTATTTTGTAGAAGCGTGATGGACACTCACTTGGTCATATGTTGCGTTGTTATACTGTTCATGGCATTGGTGCGGCTCTCAAAAGTCTGAAGAGTGCACTTTATTTCTCTCACACAGTCTGTACTGTCAAAAGTACTGCAAAAACAATGACGTCAAGCTTCAAACAAAGTAATCCGATACCTAAATAATATTTCATAAAAAAAATTTAATAATAAAATAAATTGATTAATTAGATAAATTGGTCAATCAATAATTGCATTATTATTTGTTCAATACAAGGTTCATAGCCTTTATTATTTTTATGGCATATACGTATAACGTCATAATACTTTTTCTTTGTAATCTCGCCCTGTTTAATGTACCTGAAGAACTTTGTTTTTGCATTGAGAAAACATTACAAAGGCATGAATAACAAATGGTTAAAATATTATTTAGATGTTTAGAAACTAGCGAATTTGAATCGACCGACAAAACAATAAACATTTAGAGCCAAATGCAATAATATATAATATCATACTGTAATGTAAGAACGTTACACTTTTAGTATAAAAGTGATATAACTAAAACAAAACAATACGACCTTTTTGTTTTGCACGAATGGCATTATAATGCTATAGGTATGCTTTCATATGCTAAAAACGACAAGTTAGAATCAAATATAACTGAGCGTTATCTGTATGAATCCCATACATTTCGCACTTCTGTGAGTTACACTCATCAGAATGACAAAATCGCTAGTTTCTAGGAAATTGTGCAAAGAATAATTAAGTACAAATACAAATCACAAACAGTTTAAAGTCAAACAAAATAGACAGTAGAGAAGTGAGAAATAGTTACCTATCTGAATGGCTGGAATAATGATGTGAAGAGAATGAAGACGTGAAGCTATGCTCTTGGGAGATCTCTGCGTGTCCCACGGACACAAAGCCAGACTCGTTGGAGAAGCTTCCAAAATAAAACGACACAGTTCAGCCAAACTCAAATGACAACACAAAAAAAGAGACAAATGAATTGTTTTTTTTCAATTATAACAACATACATTCAATTTTTTTTGCATGCGAAGAAGCGAGATGTGTAAGATTATTATTAAAGGGTTTCCAATTGAGTATATGCATCAGATAGCGGACCCATGGGATTCAGTTGTAGATAACTATAGGTGTTACATCACTGGCGCTATATTGTATACATATACACTGTGTTTTGTTTAAAAAGCTACTGTAATAACTAGCCATAAACGAGGTGAATCGACGAATTCCATGTATCATACAGAGAAATATATGAGAGGCAAGCCTCACGCTCAGTATTTCTGTTTTCGGCGATTTAGAAATATGTTAATTTAAGACCATGCGATAAAAGAGATAAAAAAAATTTCAGCTGTAATAAAATAAATAAAATAAGAAAAAAAAAATCTTACATACTGGTGGACATACCGATTGTGGTTGGAGTGCACGTGGGTGGAGTTGAGGTGGGATTCGTGTGACTCCACAGAGGTGCGCGCGTCTCCGCCCCCGCAACTACACACGGCTGGAAACAAATATTTATAATTGATTTATCATCCTATTCTATAGGTCTCGTACCAGATAGCGACTTTAACACACCTACTATTCTTCACAGTAATGCTTGTAGCGTGTATAAATCACTACATGCACATAAGATCAGAGAATCTCATTAGTACAGACCCCCAGTATTTGAACCCGTAGTTTCAACTTTTTCAGGGATAAGCCGTTCAGTCACCACGGTACTCTTAATTAAAAACAAATACGTTCGAACAATCGGCATCAGTGTAACTAAGGATCGTTAGTCGCTTACGCCGACGTTATGCCTTGACAAAATTTCCTCAAGGAATATTTTAAGTTAAAACAAATGGTCTGTATTTGCGTTAATTACAAAATAACAATAGAGAAGCAATTAGATGTGCATGTGTTCAATATCGGATGCCACTTTAAAAAAATATTTTTGAAAAAAAAGATAAACACAGGACATAGTCATGCGATCATAAAATACAACAACATATGGAATCATAGCAATAACACGAAAATGTAAATTCGATGGCCTGCGATGCGATGAAGTTTATTTATCTTACCACAGCGGACATGAGTTACAACTCTCTTTAAGCGGCTTCCCACAAGGGGTAGGCATAAGTGAACAATTTCGACGAATCAAAACCTCATGGACAAAACCAAATGTAGGTTTCATACCAAATGTGAATGTCAATGTAATGTGTAGGAAGCATACGCGTTTTTGCAGTAGTGGCCAACTAGTATTATAATAATGACTACATTGACCTCCACACATTTGTGTTATTATCTGACAATTATCTTTACACGCTATAATTACGGATTTGATTTCATGATACATTACATATGGAGATAAATTAGGTAATTTAGCACTAAAATAATATTATAATAATTAAAGCAAATACGACATACTTCATCATTTACACTTCAGTCTTTCATTTTTCTTTTCCTTTGTCATGGTAGGCGTAACCAACTTTTAATAAGATGCCAATGTGATAATTGCTAAAAATATTAGTTTATGAACTGAAAGATATTCGTGTGTAGGCAGGATATATAAACACACAGGGCAAACCTGTGTGTTTATATATCCTGCCTTTTTGGCTGCCTTGACAAAGCCTGCTTCATATAAACTTACGTAAGCTTCGCCCTCAAACCTATATTGAATATTATTCATATATTGAATATGAATAATGAATAATATTCAATAGAGAGTTGAAGATAAAAATACTTTTGATAATAATTTGTACAAGTATAAAACCACAAGTACAACCTACTTTTGTGTATATCAGACATTCAGACAGACATTAAATTTAATATCGTATGAACATCTCGTTAATACCGTAATAATCGTAAATACCATGGAAAGAAATAAAAGGATATGAAGTCTCACCAACTAGTTCCGAATTAGGCGGCGTAACGAACACACTATCGTGATTGTTCGTCTCGTGCGCGTTACGTTCTTCGTCGTTAGACGCGTTGAGCATTGAGTCCAGCGATCCACTGCTATGCGATTGCAGGGACAGTCTGAAATAAACGGACATGTGCCAATAAAACAAAATCAAAATAAACAAATCTATCTGTCAGACATTCCAATAATGACGTTTCCTATCACCATCATGGTTGAGGGCACAGGCATAAATATTGTAAATAATTTTTTGGTTCACTTGACAAACGATAGTAAATCTGTAAAGCTCTATAAGCTATATAAAAGGTTATGTTGTTTATTTATCAAATAACATTCCATAAACGTGTCTTCGAATATAAGGTTTATTAAATCCGAAGAAAAGTGAAATCTCTTAACCGGTTATGTAAGCTTTCCATAGGCCGTATTTAACTAACCTGTCAATAGACAGCGCGAGGAAGGAGTTGTCGTTCGCCGACTTGCGTTTAGGCGGCAAAGCCGGGGCCAACTCGATTTTCCTGTAACATACGTTGCACTTTCACTCTTATAGTCTATGTTAATTAAGTGTACTATTCGTTAAAAGATTCCTGTACAATTGATGTGCTCAGAAACAAAACGGAACATTGGAAGAATTGATCTTAGGTGAGAGGTCCTAGACTTTACAATGCAATGACAAAACATATTCACAATTTGAATTGGAAAGCCTGATATTCAATGTAAGCTGTGTGTGTATACATATAACATGTGGAAATTACGTGATTGCTGGACGAAACCTTAGTAACTTATTTACACCGAATATAAATAACATACCTATATTCGATAAGCACCGTATACAAAAGAATATCGAGAGCAGACGTAGTTTTACTTAAGGAATTCGTTTTAACATAAACTACGCGTTAATGGTTTGTTTACACTAGAATACGTTGACATAGCTATATACATACGTAAAAACCCGGAGTCGGAGAAACCCGACCAACCAACCGTTTAATATCCAAACTGAAAAATTTTCCTAACAAAACTGAGATAACTTACTTACATATGTCGATATTAATATATGTAGTAGTATTCTATCTATAAGATATAAGTGTTATGACAGTGTTTGCAAGAAGACCCCAGTATCCCTTCAGTCATACACACATATCATCACGCCAAGTCCCTAACGGGGTAGGCCGAGGTATGTAGGTACTTACTACCCATATGGCCAACTTCACCGGTAATATATTTTAGGTGCCAACCTAACAGATAGCGAGTCCATCGACGTTTCTCAAGCACAACTATACATACGTCTTTGAACTTTTCTTCTCAAACTTATGCAGGTTTCCTCTCAATATTTTCCTTTACCGTACAGTCTGGATTCGAGCTTGCACTAATTGTGATGCATGCGATTGCTCGAACCACACTGCCACCGCGGCTTGCTTAATTAAAGCTTTGTAATAACTCGGTAATTAAATCACTCTTCAGGGCATTAAATATTTAAATGGCTAATAATATAATCAAGTAATGATTCACTTCGGTAACAATAACACAGCAGTTGGTAGTTAGGGCAGTCATCAACCGCGACGCATAGCGGACCACAAGAGTGAAGTTACGACTTAACAGGCGTAGACGAGTACCGTGAGGTCATTTATGTGGAAAGTAATTTATTGACACGTATATTCAGGTTTTATGTACGTCATAACTGTATATAGCTGTCAGCTTTCTCAGGACAGTCGTCACAAACATTCGACAGCGAAAAACTGCACATAAAATTAAAACAGCCGACGTCGCAAAATTATAATAAAACAGTAAGGAAGTGAATAAAATACCAATTGAAGCTGCATTATTCATACATTTTCTAATTAATAACGTAATTAACAACTAACCGGCGTTAAAAAGTTTTCATATTGCAGAGTACAACGTTTCTATTGACAATTCGTGTGGCACTTAAATCTCACGAGATTGTGACATCCAAAAGTAATTTCACCGCTGTATGTTAAAAAACAAATATTATGAGTTGTGTGAGTACGCAGCATATTATTGTAGTGTAAATGTATGGATGACAGAGCTTCACCGCCCATGATTAGTTTTACATTTCGACGTATTTTCATCGTCCAAGTGATCATCAAGCTCCCACTTTACGCAGGACATTCATAGCATTAGTAATAATAAGTAGTACCGACGATAATTACTGCAGACTTAAGGAATCCTAAGAAATATATATGAAGAAAATGGCTGGTATGACATTACTAACCTATTAGGTCTAGCGGGCTTAGGCGGCGGCGTGTCCGGTGCATCGAGCACTGACTCAGAAGAATGTGAAGCTCGTACTCCACCAGCCTCTCCGGGGGTCTCGCCCGTCAGGAGCGAACGCTCTTTAGGCGTTAGAGGTATATCTACAATGTGAGACACATCGTCAGGTTGTTATTTTAAAACCACAGTGAAAACTGTTTTAAAACTACGGTAACCGTCTGCTATCAGGTGTAGTGAAAGAAAACAATAAGACAGAATATTTGTAAGAAGGGCGAGGTATACCTGGGAGAGAATTCCTCTGCGTTGAAGCCCGCGGCGAGACAAGAGCCGGGCGCGGAGCTAGGGCGGGGCGCGCCATGTGCTGGTGCGCCAGGGCAGCAACCTCCTCCACCGCAGCCGTGACGCCCTTCACCACTGAGCTCACGTGTTCAGGCGACAATGCCGCCGCTGACGTGTCCAACTCCTCATTCCCGGCATCAGCCCGCAAGCTGACAGCGGTTATCTCGTCGCACAGTCGTATTAACAGCGCTAGAGCCGTGCACAAGCGCTTCACTGCGCTCGTGAGAGCCGGCGATCGACCGCAATATGGTTTTATTGCTGAAATATTGATTAATAACGTATTCAATTACACTCGTGTGCCCGATTTCCCTCGAGAAATCAAGATTTTACACTGTTTAATAAACTTTTGTTAGCCTACTTTATGTACTATACATACATACAAATTGTGCTCGATTCGAGACATATCTACAACACTAGCTGTCCCGCCCAGCTTCGCCCGGGTGAAAATTGGTCGTAGCGTGATGTTATATAGCCTAAAACCTTCCTAGAGAAATGGACTATCCAACACAAAAATAATTTTTCAATTCCAACCAGTAGTTCCTGAGATTAGCGCGTTCAAACAAACAAACTCTTCAGCTTTATAATATTAGTATAGATGCGCGAAATATCCCGAAGACAATAATGGACTCAATATATTATTTTTGAAGAGAATCTATTTCAACGTTCATACTTCAACATAGTCAGGATTCGCTCTCGTAAATAAAAACAAACTAACTTTGCCATGAAGTTATAAAAAAAATTATAACAGATAAGACAGCAACAAATGTACACATATACTTCATTGTTAATTACAGCTGACAAATCATAACAATATTTACCTTTATGTATGTTAGCGATTGATTCGAAAACAATAGTGCCATTGTCGGGAAGCATTTCCAGTTTCCTCTTTGTAATGACATCAGAAAAATGTTTCAAACCGAATGTAACCTGGAAAAACCAAAGCGTCGTCAATGACTGACATTCGATCCAAGAACTATGCTTAAAAAAGGTAATATAACAAAAACAAGGTTATGGTGAGCAATGCGCTGACCTCTTTGACTAGCCGTTCTAGTTCTTTGGCAGGCGTGACTTCTCCCTCCTCGACCGTGGCTGTTTTTGTGCCCATGTTCCGAGTTTTCGGGCTGAGCGGTGAGTGTGATCTGTAATAAACGGTACTTGTAAGAGTAATTCATTATAGAAAGTAAACATTGCGTCTGTTAGACGATGTCGTAACAAGTTTATCACTAAACGTTGACCAACTGGCCTGCGGCGCAGACTACAAATTGTTTCTTAATTTGCTAGTTGCCAAGAGACCATAAAGTAAAGACACCGCTGGAATTTAGTATATACACTTAAAAGGTTCCACAACACAAGTAATTAGCTAGAGTAACAGTGATGTGCCTTGTTAGAATTACAGATTAAACGCTATGGCTACATAAACAGTCACTCATTACTGTTAATTATAATACAGTGTTTGGTCGGAATGAGATATTTAAAAACTCTTAAGCCACGCTCTAAATGTTTGAACACATTCACGATGTTCTAATTAATAACAAAGTTTACATAATTTAACAACAATAAAATGTGTAACAAGAGATAATTCATTGCTTCTATACTCTTGCTAACGAAAAAACTATTTTCAAGATTCTCAAAATCAGTTCGCAAATATTTCAAATATCGACCTAAGATCAGTATTATCCTTGACAAAACTATCTCGACGTTACCAACTGATAAATTAATAACAATTATTTACATAACAATTTATATACATGCATATCATCACTCACGGGGTGAACAGTGAGCGTAGGGCGCCAGCTAACAACATGTGTATTGTGACGGTAACAACTGATGATGAGTCCGATGTTTCTCAATACTAACAATTGATTAGCATCAATGAACTCAATGTAGTATAGGGAACCACTTAATAATGTCAATGCACGGAATGCGTTGCAAAAGTATCTGCTTAGCATGCAAGCCCACTCCCCGTAGCGAATACAAAGCTTAGCTATATTTGATATTCAAGTAGGAGGTCCCGGTTCACCTTACGCCGTGCGTACTCTAAAAAAACAGTACATCAACAAAGCAAGATAGAAGACAATAAAAATAATGAAGGTCGAAATTAATTAAACAATGTAAAGCTGTAAAAAGCTGTACCATGAAAAACCCGTTTCTTATCATAGGTAAATAAGGCTGTTTATTATTATAGTAAACATAGTCAACTGTTCAGCAGTAATAATCTTGTGATTCTTATGTAGGTTGGTAGTTGGCAGACACAGATAAGAAGAAAATGACATAAGTAGTATGATATGTAGTGTTCACTTGATCTATATATGGAATCTAAAGTCTGTATTTAGACCAATTTTCATCGCATTTTATGTTCCACTGACTGCGAAAAGTGGGCAAGCTAACGATTGATAAAAAAGTAAAACCGCAACATAGAATTATTTTATCTCAAATGTGAATTAAAATAACACGAGAGCGTTGCACCTTAACATCCGGAATGTATTGTGTACATGTTGGGTATGTATGCGTAAGGTACCTACTATTAGAGAATCGTACCGTTTTCCATTGTTAGCAAATCTCCGGTGAAGCTTATTTGTGCGTTTGTTAAACCAATCACCGACTGGCGATCGCACTGCGTTCGACATTTAGGACGACACTCGCTAACAACCACGCCTGAACCGTAAAGAACACTTGTTCACACTGCACAGTTGTACACAGCGAACTACTTTCGAACAACTACTGCCTGACAGTAAAAACTAGTGTCCACCGCACAATAAATAAAAAGCGATTCAACACGCTGACAGGCGGCGCGCCGCTACGACATTAAAATGTAATCACTTAACATTGGCCGCACTAAAGCTAATGAGATTTCAGCGGACAATGTACTAATGAGCGCGACACTCGCGGGCCCTGCTCGTGACTCATAATCACTGCCACATTTAGTGCACTGTCTAGATCAATAGAAGCAACGGTCACGCACATTTTGTCCACATTTACACACCACTATTATACACAACTACTCCATCCATTTGTCATATTGTAATGAATTGTATAGATGTAACAGCCGAATAAAACTGTTCCTTCATATGTGGACGCGATAATACTGTTAAACAAGCGACAACTTTCTTATGTGGCTGTCAGTTAAGATAACAGTTGTATGTAAATTTATCAATGTAGATAAGACACAGTATGAAGTTAACAGATTACATTGCATATTACAAATTTGCTAGATATTAAAGATAACATGATTTGATATGAAATTCTTAAATTATGAAAAAAAAAAACAGTTGTACAAAAGGGTTTACATTCACTATAACTCACTATTCTGAGTTTGCACATAATTGATTTCCTCGAAATATATTATTACAAGTCCAACAAGTCCAATTGATGAGTTCCGAAGGGAAAGTATCTACCATAAGGGTTAGTAAATGTAATTGCTTATTTATTTTCTTTACTAATTACAACAGCTGCCAGCTTAGCATTAACAGATTGTTCTTATTTTATGATGGTTTCATTCAGTACCTAATAAATATAAATGGGGAAGCGAAAGATTAGTGTGTAAGAAAAGATAAAGGTAGCGCGTCTCATATAAGTTACCTGAGAGCGGAAGACAGATGCGGCGGATGGTGTTGCTGCGCTGGGGAACGCATGTTTGAGAGGCGCTCGAGCAAATCGTCCTTGAAAGAGCGCGCGCGCCTGGCCAGCTTGTTAGCACTGCGCAGGGAGCCGCGGTGTCCCGACCCTCCCTCGCCACTCGAATCGTTCTCTGAGAAAGAAAAACAATTTAAACCATCTTATCTGTCTATATTATCACGCCGAGTCTCTCACGGAATAGGGAGAGAGAGTAGTAGGTACGCCAGTTTTCTCTAAAGTTACAAAGCTTAATTCACATACAACTAAGAAATTCACTACACATACTTCATAAGAGTAGTCAATACTCTATTGACTACAATTAACACAAAATGGTGTTGTACAACACGGATAATGTCGTTTATATCTGTAATTAGCATTTGTATTAGAATAAGACCTTTGTTTATTTATCTGTATTTATTTATTATCTATCTTATATACCTAATGGACATACACACGACGTTGACAAAATAGATGTATTTAGCGAACGTAGGACATTCATGGTCCTTATCTTCACGCCTACCAACAAAGGATGGGCAGTGGTAATAATAGCACATTATTATTATTATTTATATCCTTACGCCTTCCCACAAGGGTCCCCGAAAGGGTAGGCAGAGGTGTATAGGTAATACCCACACGCCCACTTTCCGCCAGAGATATATTTTAGGTGCCAACGTGACAGATGGCGAGTCCGTCGCCGTTACTCAAGCACGACTGTACATACGCCTTTGAATTACTTCTTAAACGTATGCAGGTTTCCTCTCGATGTTTTCCTTCACCGTAAAGCTCGTGGTGTGACTAATCACTGTACTTAAATTCAGAAAAACTCATCGGTACAGTCGGGATTCTAACTAGCGTCTTTAAATCGTTGTGTGGCAGGCAACTGCTCGAACCACTCGGCCACCACGGCGTCTTATTAACAGGGACATATTTAAGTGCCAACATGACAGATGACGAGTCTATTTATTGCGGTCTCTCAAACACCAGTTCTCACTCACAATTTCTGATAGACCATAACTATACCTTTTCTTTTTCTTTGACCGACAACGCCATTAACAATCATAACCACGCCACCGCCATAATGTTCACTACAACGTGTGATGTATTTGTCAATCATGGAAATCACTTTGAGACCATGTATCGAACGTTTTGGTGTTAACGTAACGTCATACACCAATGCTAACAGCTACTAGTATGGCAGTGCGAACGAGATCCTTAGGTATGCAAGGTCGAAATACATCGGCAGACCGCAGGCCATGCCACAGATGACTATATTAGGGGGACGAATCGAGCCATTACATGTACAATATTACATTTAATTTGCTTTAACACGACATAGAATTATAATATTCAAACAATCAGAAAAGTTCACAGCAATATAAAAACGACAATATTGAAGTTTTACTATAACCGTGCAGCTTAGTGTTATTCACATCAACGTAAAACTTTATAGAAGTAATTAAATAATTATTATTTATTATGATCACTACAATAAGTATTCAATGAAAACGTTTCCTCCTGGCACACAAATGTTACAACTAACCACTTTTCATCGTAATCACATTTATTATAGGAACAAATGAGGATATTTATACGTCAGATGTTACCTACATGAGCAACACAAAACGGGAAATAGTACAATAAACACTGATTTACTTGCGAGTTACCACTAACATGTTTCCGACAATAAATACGATATGTTATGCAATTCGTTAATCTACGGCAAAAAAACAACAATGATTTGAAAAATTTTAGGGAAAAATATAAGATATATAAGTACCTGAGGGACAATGACGTAAGACGGAGTCGTCACTCGCAGTAGTGTCAGAGCATATTTCTAACTACTCCATAGTTGTATCCGGCGATGAGTATAGGGAGGGGGGGGGTTTATAAATATATAATCCCGATGAATAGGGAGAGCAATAGAGCAGTAAAGTAAACACCGGTTTATCAATGTAATGCTGATGGCGCGTGAGTTTATAAATAAACGCGAAGGCGACAGGAGGACGCGCCCAAAGCCGCGATGACGACTGGCGACTGAACCAGTGAACCTGCACCGCACCGCACCGCGGCAGACAGACGCCGGGGTCTTGCTCGCTCCGACGCTACTCACTTCCCAAGTTGAGTGCGTCATACTTAACACATTATAAACACAACCATATTCAGCCCTACTTAGCATGCAGCTCCAGGCTGCAGTGTTCCGACTATTCTGTCACTGCTACGTAGACTATACCACACAGATACTGCATACATATCTACAACTCGTAAAGTGTGAAGCTATACATCTAGTAGTAGTACTATACTTTTATTCGTCTTGTGTATTGTCATGACATTGAAATTAAAAATAACTCGTTCTGTATTATTGACATTAACATCTAGATTGCCGTCTCTGTGTGTACATATTCATAAGTCTCGGTGGCCCTGTGTTTACATCATCCGCAGCGTTGCACGAATCAGAGCGCAGCCGCAACAGGCAGAAACTATTCAAAGATATTATCTCTACACATGTTGCTAATCTTATGGCAATTCAGAAAATGAAAGTCAATATAATAAATAAAGTTATACAGGTACGTTGAAAATCCAGTTTTGATTTGGGATCAATACACCTGTGAAGTAAAGTCAATCAGCATGGCTCGAAAACGAAAGTTGGACATTTAATAAATTTAAACGCAATTAATTAAAATTCAACTTTTCCATAATAAGCTTGCTTTTTGTAAGTCTCCGCTTTTAAATTATAGTGAAACTCGTTTTGACGCAAAATTCAAATGGCATTAATTATGGAAGTATGCAATTTAATCATCTGTGAATATGGGAGGAAGGTGTATTAGTAAGTACATCACCGAGATAAGATGCTTCAGTCAACGGCCTTAACATTACGATAACAATAGCTGGTGGTTCCCGCGTTTCTTACGTCTTGTTATACAATATCAAGCAATTCATTAGATGCATACTACAATTCTTTAAAGCAGCGCTGCTTGACAAGGAAGAAAAATCGAAAGCTCACGAGTCTTCCGTCTCACTTTGTGGAAATGGAACACGTATCTCGTTACGAACGACTTTCAATCTTGCAATACGGCAATGAAACAAGGTATCAAATTAATCCACCTACTCGGGTTAGATGAAGTATACAACATATGGTTATCTTTTATGTTTTATTCAATTTCATAGTTGAAAGGATGTTTCCTGCGTATTATTATAGAATGAATCCAAGAATAACTTGATAGTAGGTACTTCATCGTGGCCATCACCATAAATTCAAGATTTAGGCTCTTGTTGGCGTCCTTGATACATTATTAAACGTGACTTTTTATTTTTATATGGCGGCAGTAGTAAAACAATATTATGGTAAAAGACCAGTGATACCTTAGAGCTTTTATAAGCTAAATTATAAACAAAAAATGCTACTTCAGTAATTTATTTTCATCGTTGCATGCTAGCAAAGTACTTAAAAACTAACGTTAGTACGGTCTGTAGATTAATATCTTGATATATTAAATTTACGAAACATACCAAGCAAAGGTCTTCCGGCAGGTCCGTCACTGCTGATTTGCCGGTAAATACCAACACCTGGAGCTGGCGTACTTCGTGAAATACGCCGCTCTAGCGGCCTGCAGCGCGCTTCTACGATAGAGTACGAATTCCTGGGCACCTCCCTTCGAGCTTTACATGCTCTGTCATCTTTAGGTGAAACATAATGCTTTAGATTCACATCGTCCGTTAAATTCTGGAGACTATAGCCATTTCTTATCTTCTCTTTAAGTAAGTCTTTCTTCTTGGTTCTCGTTAGGGTTAAATTATCAAAGCTTTTGCATGGGGCTAATGGTGCAATGTTATTATTCCGTAAATCGTAATATTTACTTGGGTCAAAAACACTTATTCTCGGACAGTGATCAACTATAATATCCGGAGTTTTACATTTCGCAGGATTTATTGGGGCCGATTGCAACTCTGGCTTCGAACGATAGCTGCGATGTTTGATATTTCTGATGTTTCGTTTAATCACAGACGAACCTCTCTCTTCCAAAGCATGTAGGACATCGGTCTTCTCTAGTAGACTTAATGGGTGAAGACCATTTTTATAAACACGATAGCTTCTCTTATTTTTTCTTTGATTAAGATTGTCGTCGTAAATAAAACTTTCGTCGTAATGAGGCATTTTAGCACTTACTTCGTTTGACGTTTATCAATGCTGTAATGATATTGCTTGTAAATCCTCATGTAAGAAATTAACACTTTATTGTTCAGTCAAGTTATTTCAAATTAATTGCCTTAGATCTCTTCCGATTATTCAACTGGTTTCTTCGCGGATATTTCCATAGCAACCGGAGATTGCGACCAAGCGGATGCCAGTACTAGAGAAAAGCAGGGCCTTTGAGAAATCTTTGTAAGTAGGTTCTTCAGTTAGTCAGTTTATATTTTCACTCACAAATTTACTTTATATTATCGTTACTTTTCTTGGCGAATACAAGCCTGTATGCGGCCAGTCAGATTTAAAAATAGCAAATATATACAATTAGATCATTATTTACTTGCGCGTCGTCACGACGCCAATCTTATGAGCATCACGCGCGTTTGCTCCACAACGACTGATGTCCAGCTTGCTCTACCAACCTTGACACTACAAACGCGTTCCGAATTTAAACTCACGTCAGTAAATTACATATGAAAGGTATAAACAACCATAATCAAATATCTATTTACATGGAATAGAACAACTATCTCATCCCATAAGTTATTACACCGTCCTTTATTACGACATGTTAATTCGACGTGCGTGTAATTATGCTTGTTGTTTTAAGTCACGAACTAAAAATCACTACTCACAAATGTTATGAAATCACGGTAAACATCAACACTATAGGAAATCTCGGACATTGGGATTTATTACTTTCACAGTATAACCAAACTCAACTTTTTTTTAGACTGCAAAAAACACTTATGCAACCAATATATCGAGTACACTTAATGTCAGAATTTTGAATTCCCATCGGATCCGTAAGCACTCACGTCCAAAATTAAAGTTTGCAACCATAATTACAACACGCTCCAATATTACAAGATTTGAATTAATAACTAAAAATAGATGCGCCTTTTTCACAATACGATCTCAATATTCAGCAGAGCAACCGAGGCCAACTTATGGGTAGCGGAGCATGCAATACAATGGACACAGGGTGTCGATCGGTCGCGGCGATTTGTGCGATGCAGCCGGCGGCGGCGAGCAATGGCGCGGCACCACTGCGACACCACTGCGCTGCCGGTCCGCAACCAGCGCCTGTCACACCTCCGATAGTGAAAGTGTTGCTCCCGCGGTCCGCCGCGCATCTCTGCACCTCACTCTACGCCCGCGCCGCACCTGTTTTATTATTCAAATGACCGACCAACTACCTGACTAGCATAAGGGTCATACCGGCATGACCCTTATCATTAACACAACTATATTTTTTTATGAATAGTCGAACTATTACAGTCAGATTTATATAAAAGTATTCACTTTTGATTGAAATCCAAAAATCTCATCGCCTACAAGTGTCCAAAGATATGACGCATTAAATCAGCATCTCTCGGGTGGACCTGGCACGTCTTCGTGACAATATCTATAAAATTATATATATATATATATATATATATATATATATATATATATATATGCGACAAGTCGGTTCAGTTGATACTTGGAATCAAAGTTTAAATATGGCCACAATTTGATGTTGTGTAATTGAATGATAATTATGTTAATATTTATTTTAATTCTATACATATATAAACTGTACTGCCTAGATTAACAAACCCATACAAATTTTATAAATGAGAAAGTAACTGTCTGTCTGGTACCTTTTCAGGCCTACGCATCCTAACCTCGAACTTAGGGAAGAACTTTAAGACTTTAGGAAAGAAAGATACTTTTTTAGGGTACATTACACTTATAAGCAAGTGGGGCACCTTCTTAACAAGGTTATGTACTAAGGGGTTAAACCTTGTGTGTGGAGAGTATACCAAGCATTTGTCAGGTAAACGATATAAGCTTTCCTTTATTTTAGTCTAAGAATAGGACTTGCATAATAGTGAGTTTAGTTAGGGTCGGATGTGGGCAGGTGGATTTTGTTGCGCCTGCAAATATTTAGAACTTGCCATTAACCGCATTGCAGAAAGATAATGATGTGATTTGACACGCTCTTTGTACAATTTAAAAGAGCACAGTTCTGTTCGAAGAGTTCATAATAACTACTTATCTAGCCCAGACAAATAATGTATGTAGGACAGATAAATTGAAATACGATGCCAGTTTAAGAAGCAAATAATAAATCGCAGTTTTCCCTGGAGAGTGCAGCATGTACTTCTTTAAGAAGGGTGTGAAAATATTCCTGCAGGGTTGGCAGTGCGTGAGCGAGCCCTGGTGTTGCAAGCGTCCATAGGCAGCGGTAACCGCTTACCATCAGGCGGACCGTATGCTTGCTTCAAGACATCATTGTGAAATTTGACAGGTGGCGTAGCTGCGGAAGTACGGAAAATATACGCCGAAAGTGAAATATTTAAGTTGCACGTAACATGATTGAATTAAAGATTACATCGCTGTTTGGTTACATAATATAATTAATTTTCGCTTGTATCTAGAAGGAGTATATTCATGTCTGCAGCACTGTACAACCGTATATTTAATTTCCGACTGTGAGCAATTATAAGCGCACAACGGTTTATCGCATAAGAATTTTCTTCCGACTTGAGAAACTAACGCCAGGGCCCACGTTCGACAACCGACAAACACCAACCACGGTCCGCGCAACTCACTTTCCAATAAACTAGCCGCGATCGTGATACCTAGCCTAACGGGATCGTACACTTAAAGCTGAATCTTTGAATCATTACATCTAAAGAGTACATAGGCACATATAATACATCCTACTCGTTCCATGCATTCATAGAAATGGATCTTTACTATTCATTAACCGCTTCATAATTACAGATAATTCGCCTACAAGTACTGTTATTTACAGCTCAGTGACACGAAATCGGTATTATGTAACTGTTACAACTTGTGTTAAATTTCAAACTTATATTTCTTAAACAAAATGTACTTTTTATTATTTATTGTTGCAAACGCTACGTTCACTTCATCACGTCGTGATAGCAGTGAAGACACACAGTTTACTCAACATTGCGGTGACAGACTATCTCACGCACGACTCGCATTTTCATATTATCTACTAATGATGTACCGCAAGATCTCATCTTAGATTTAAGCTCACTTATAGGGCTATATTTTAATACTTAGTTCGTGTTATTTTACAGAAATCTCGAAAGATTTCGATAAGATAAAAAGTCATTAGTTTAAAAGCATAAGTACTGTAAAGTAAGTGAACTGATTATGATGATACTTGATGGGAATAACATGAACTCGCTCACAAACAATGACAGTTGTATATCAATCACATCAATAAGGAAGAACAAACACGTATGAATTATATAGAAACTCATGAAAAAATTTTAAACAATACGTTCGAATTTTGTTGAACGTCGAAAACCTTTCAATAGCAATTTGACAATTCGTTAAATTGGACATAATTGGCGTATAGTAATTCACACGCAACTATTCTTACATATTCACGCTCTGCTGCAAGATTTTAGTGGTGCTATTTCCAAGGAAACATTAAAAAGTACTATGCTACCCATATCTACCGTTGAAATAGTTGTAAGTCATAGCCATAGCCACGTGATCAATTATCGAATTACGATCAGTGTAGGAATGATTAAAGAAAACCTTAGAATGATATTAAACCACGAAAACGTCCGATATAACAACCTCAGCCATTGCAGGTAAGGTCATCGTCACACTGAATTATTGTTTTGTAACTGCGACCTTCTGGCTTAGAGTCAAATTAGCCAATAATAATGGTGCACTCACCGTATCGGACATAAACAATCCGACTTATTGGGAATATATTCTAAAGGATTGCTTATTCCTTTCACTTTCGTCAGTCCAACATTATGGGCAGATGCTACTAGCCAAGGCAATCAGAGGCCGCTTCGAACAGTGTCGTAAACATTCATCATGTACCACTGAATATACCTGAATTGACGCACTCAAACAAACTTTGCATGGTAAACGATGTGAAGTCTTCAGTAATCGACGAAGAATAGCCTGCTATAATGAAAAGGTTGGATAACCGTTGAAGCTCCGTTCATCTGACGTAAAATACCTTATTATAAAATATAAAATACGTTAATCTTTGAACACCTATTTGTTCATTTTCAATTTCGATGTTTTTATTCCACAAGAGATGTTTCTTCAGTAAATTTATCAATACATGTCGAATAATAACTACAGGTATTTATCCACACGTGTTCCCACAAGGGTCCCCGAAGGGGTAGGCAGTATAGGTGATAAACATGGGTATTGCTAGTATTGGGAGGTAATTTCTCACGTTGGCTACATATAATTTTTGTAGTTTCTTGCTACAAAAAGAATCCCGACTGTACCAATCAGTTTTCCTGAACTTAAGTATAGTGATTAATCACACCACGAGCTTTACGGTGAAGGAGAACATCGAGAGGAAGGCTGCATACGTTTGAGAAGAAAATTAAAGTCATATGAATAGTCGTGCTTGAGAAACGGAGATCGACTCGCTATCTATCACGTTACCACTGTCTATCCCTTTGGGAACCTGAAAATGTTTATGAAATTGTAATATACAAAGTGCGTACGTTTTATCAAAATACGGAAAACCGATATTGGAATATAAAACTCTACACTGCACATAAAACTGACTCAAATTCAAAGTCCAGAATCCAGTGAATCAGAGGTTACGTCAGAATAATTTCATATAATTTGTTTTTGGTTTATTTTAAATTACTAAGTACATATTCAATTCACTTCTATTGTTCATTTAATAAGTATGATACATGATTTCTGTTTAATTAGGTACGTGCGATATCTCGAGATACGTCTTCATTCCCTACAATATCATATGCGTTGCTAACACTAGACCACCCGCCGCCTCACCCCCGTCCTCACCTAGGGCGCGGCCAACTAGTCCCGCGCAGACTCAAAAAAAACTATCGTGGATTATGTTGAGTTTTGTTTGAGCTATAACATATTATTGTAGATCGGTGCAGCTATTTCGTATCCCAATCGTATACTAACTGAAGACAGTAATTCATTTCTCCAGCAATGAGAAATGGGCAAATTGATCAATTGGTATGGCGTATCAATATGACCAATCGATTTGTAATACTCGTGATTCAAATACAATTTACCGACATAAAAATGTATTGCAAAATGATTTTAAAGGAAATAGAAATTGTACGAGGCGGCAGCCGCGGTCAGTCGGCTCAGGCACTTTACCGTTAGACAGCAGATCGCTACGGCGATGTGCCTGGCCCGGCCGCGCCGACATAACTACCAGCTACAGACGGTCCATTTAAAACAAAATTGATACCAGCAGTCGTGCCTTATCGCCCAGTTTTAGAATTAAGCAATATATAAATACGGTCCATGTCAACGCCGCCTTATCTTTCTGAATGCTTCCCGCTTTTCATTGGAGGCCAATTAGAAAACAATTTTTCTTGCCCTCCTTATTTCCGATAATTACGACACGGGCTAAGTATTGTTTTGGTTAATTCCAAACTACCCTTAACATATGTGTATGTATTGTTTGCATGATTACACAGATTTTAAAATCTCTATATCTCGAATTCTATAACCCTAATTTCAATTAAAATGTATGTGCACTCATTTTAATTGAAATTCGAGTTTTTATAGTTCATTTACACGAAAAATATACTTCATCGAAACATCGAAATCATCAGGAAAATCAGACAAATCGAAACACTTTGCAAGCTTATGTTTTGTAAGGATTATCAGAAAAATGAATACATGTCAAAATGTTGTTTAATACTGAATAATACCTAATTTTTTTACTATTAAACGACTTTTGACATATATTTCTAAATAAACTAATTTTTCAGATAATCCTGAGTGTTTCGATTTTTCTCATGAGAAGTGTATATTGATGCTACGGTACGGCGTTCTTATGCGACCGCAATAAAATCGAATGACCGCGATCACGTCCGGATACTATCCGTGACTACATCCTATCTAGGTAATATAGTTTATTCCTATATCACTCTATAATAGTAAATAAGAAATATCACTCACAACCTAACACTTGAGTTTCTTACACCCAGAAACTGAACCTCTGCGTAAGCAAAACCAGGCATAGTATATAGATAATAATAGAACCCACCTGGTCAAAGTCATGAACCACAAAACTTTTCAAGCTAGATTTTCAAAGCTTTAAGAACACTAATTTCAATTAGACATTCGTATGCGTTAAATAGCTATATTACGTCGGAGAGCTCGTGACCTGAACGGTATACATAATAATTTCGAGCCGACATAGGAATGTCTAATTCAAAGCCCATAGAGAGTACGCGCAGAACGCGGTCCCGTTAGTGGTGTAGGTATAGGGTTGGCTCATGAATCCAGATACATTTATATCTCATAAGTTGTTGATAGAAAGTTCTTTCGGTCTGGAATGCTGTCCGGCGCCTAATTCATGGATAAATAATATTAGATGTTTAAATTAATAACATCACATAGTAAAGCTACAAAAAAATCACGTACATGTATGGAACTCACTTATTTTGCCCGGTATGTAGCTATGCTATAATTTAAATATCGCCAAACATATAAGTTATGACCCAAAACTGCTGTTTTCTCTTTACGGGTAATTTAAGATATTCCTCAACACAATTGAATAGAAACTGCAAACATAGGTAATGAAAGAATTATCAGGTTTATACTAAGAGTATTGTGGTATAAATATTATTGGCATGTTTATAGGCAACAATTATATTTCAGTTATTACTCTACACAAAGTTATTATACACAAACTACATAGGTCTAACCAGAACAAAAACCAATAGTGTTTTTCGGCTGGTAACATCTGTTAGGACTGTCAACTTATTTAGGGGAAATTATGCAGGTTTGCAGAGCATCAGTAGTTATTGACATGGCTGCATAAAATACCGACGAAGCAAGTCGTCTACTCGTCCAGTAGAGTATTTATAGATAATAACTTTTGCCCAGATGTATTACTTTTACGAATTGAAACCAGGATTGTTATTAGTCTAAAATACAAGCATAATGAAAGAGACTGGTGAATGGGGATGACATGAAAAAGGTCTGTAAGCCTATAGTGAACTTTCTCTGCCTACCCTGTGTGTATGTTGCGATGATGTATGTGTGATTTGTATGTAAATACTTAAGTGTCGCACAAAATGACATCCTACAAAATGCTGTTACTAAAAAGGTTCAAAGGTTTTCAAATGCATATGGCAATTTACTAAGTAATACTTTTGTGTTAGGGATGTATGGAATATGTCCCATCAGAATTGCAAAACACAGATAATCTGGCTCTTTTAGCACATAGTAATTATTTACAATAAAATAATTAATCCAACTTAAATTTATAAAAAAATGTCAATGAAGCTATTAAAATGTCTCCAAAATATTTTAATATCCTCAGGCCTTCCCATAAGGGGAAGGGATAGGCAGAGGTGTATAGGCAGTACCCACACACCCACTCTGGTCTTATAATAAATTCAAAACATTTGATGATTCAAAACATGAAAGCCGTGGTGGCCGAGTGGTTCGAGCAGTTGCCTGCGACGCAAAGGTCGCAAGTTCGAATCCCGACTGTACCAATGAGTTTTTCTGAACTTAAGTACAGTGATTAGTCACACCACGAGCTTTACGGTGAAGGAAAACATCGAGGAAACCTGCATACGTCTGAGAAGAAATTCAAAGGCGTATGTATAGTCGTGCTGGAGTAACGGCGATGGACTCGCCATCTGTCACGTTGGCACCTAATATACCTCTGGCGGAAAGTGGGTGTGTGGGTATTACCTATACACCTCTGCCTACCCCTTCGGGGACCCTTGTGGGAAGGCGAGAGGATATATTATATATATATAAGGTAGTACCTAATTACTACCTATCAAATGTTTTATAATATATATAGTAAATATCATTTAGGTATTTTAATTCAAGATTATACCTATTTTTACTTTTCAATTAATTCACTCTTTCAGACCATAAGTACTTAATGTCTGTCCCTTTTCCTGCATTTTCACAAGATGTTTATGACAATATTATATTTTATTATAGTAACATATTCAAGATAGACAAGCAAGAATTTACCATGGGAAAGGCCTAAGATTATGTATTGCAAGATATTTGTAGTCCAATCCATACTACATTTTAACAGGTTTTCTACTACACCTTGTTTTGAAGTGTAAAAATTATAAGTTAACATGCCAATTGCTATAGTTACTAGCAATTGACAGATATTTACTGAGGTATAATTATGCATTCTATAATAAAATTATAGTTAATATAGTGGTCATAGTTAAATGAAGCAACAAGTACTGGGTATCCATATTATACACAAACTCTATATATATTTTCATCACTTAACATAAGTATATAGTACCAAGAAAGATTATCCTGATTTGTCATATTAACAGGATAATTTACAATAAACTCTGCAAGCTTACATATGTTTGTAAGCCCATACAGGGAATGAATTAGTTTAGTACACTAAGTTAAATTAATAATAGACCAAGACTTATTATCGAAAAACATAGCTTTCATAGTGAAGGGAATTGACAGGCAGAAGGATATCTATCCCGCAGGAACCACAGGAACTTTTAGAGCTATTGTTGGGTAGAGAATAATGTCTCCAGATACCATTAAATAGATATACGAGTGTACTTATTGTACCTATTTAAGCCTTTCATCTGCTATTATTATTGTACTACCTTCTTAGCTAAGCCAGCCGAACATTTAAATGCGGTGGCACTCACATACCAGAGCCGCATAAATATAAAATAATTACGAGTAAAAAGCGGAATGTTACTTACCCTGTCCATATTTCTCAGTCTTAGGAGTAGAAGTCATCCTAACAAAACTGTACCCGCTATGGCATATTATCGCAATTGATGTATAACTCTAAATCTGATTGTTAAAAATTTATCAAAATCACGTAAATATCATTAGAACCAACCGGCAGCCATGTTTAGAAAACAATTATTTTACAAATTTAGGAGCACATATACAGAGCCATCTTTGAACTACCATGCAATATACTTAATTGCTAGTACTAAACGGACATGAAGATGGCACTACTGATAATTATTTTGAAAACAATAAAACAAAACAATGATCATAGATTACAAGTAGCATCGCTTGGATTTTACAACAATTCCATTATTTTTCTACTAAAAGGTACCTAATGGATAATTAATAGTAAATATATTACAAACAGAGAGATCCCACTATCTATGTTAAAAGATAACATACTGTGGACTTTAATTAGTTGGATTTTCGTAAACAGTGGTATCTATGGATTTAAAAAACATTATCTTTTCCCAATAGGAAAGTTATAGGTACGATACTCTGTGGATTCACCTTTAATCTATGGTGTTTGAATTTTAGATTGGATGGAAACGAAGTGGCTAAGCTATTTAGACCTGACTCTTGTGTGAATTAATACTTAAAAAAATGTATGCACGAAAGATACGTGTTAATTTCCTCTACCATAATTGAAGTGTATCTGTAATGCTGTTTCTTAATTGAATACTATCATAGATATTAATTGTGAAAAACTCATAAGGATCAAGAAAACGCTTGATAAACGACGTAATCATGGCGGACCCCCTTAGTTTACTTCGGCAATACAATGTAAATAAAAAAGAGATAATTGAACGTAATAACCAAATTATATTTGGTGAGTTCTCTTGGCCTAAAAATGTTAAAACTAACTACCTAATGTGGGGGTAAGTAAAACCATATTTTCAAATAGTCCTTATTTACGTTGGCACTGGAAATGTTTTAAAATAAAACTTTATTTTGTAGATCCGGAAAGGAGGGCAGTGTTAAAGAGTACTATACGCTTGAATGCCTGCTATTTATACTCAAAAATATACAATTAACACATCCCGTATATGTCAGACAAGCTGCCGTAAGTAAAGAACCACTCGTAGTCTAGCAGCAAATGTGGCTTAAATACACACACATGCCTTCTAATGTTTTACTTTAGGCCGCGAACATTCCTCCTGTCCGCCGGCCGGATCGTAAAGAGTTGTTGGCATATTTGAATGGTGAAACTGCTACTTGTGCCTCAATAGACAAAAGTGCTCCATTGGAAATACCAACTCAGGTATATATAATGCATTCATTAATTACTTTTTAGACTTGGAACAATTTAAGTTTTAATTGCTCACACAACATCCATTATCATTAGGTGGACCATATGCGTTTGCCACCATTGTGGTATAATTTTTTTTAATAAAGTTATACTAGTTTGTCTTGAAATTGATTTACCTCATTAATGGGTATAATTTGGTGTAAATAAGAATCTATATAAGTAATTGATTTTACTTAAATATACTTGTAGGCGTTTGTAGGTTAACCTAATGTTAAGCATGAATATATAAAATAAGCAATATTGTGCTAGAAATTCTATATATATAAAGTTCTTGTTTCCATCTTTTTGTCATTGAACTCCTATATGGCTGGATCGATTTGATGTTTTTTTGTAGATTCAAGTGAAGTCGAGAATGGCTCAGATTTACAATTAGACTAATTAGGTGGTGCTGTGATCATGTTTCAGGAAATAAAATTTTTCACTTGAGCAAAGCTGGGCATATCAGCTAGTATACTTATATATATTATGCCTACCCCGTTAAGGACTTGGTGTGATGATATGTATGTTTGTATGTATGTATGTATATATATATATATAAGTATACTAGCTGACCTGCCCAGCTTCGCTCAATAAGTGCATGGTAACGCACTTATTGATTTTTTTTATGAATAACAATAAATGGGTGTGTAATAGATAATGTATGTTTTATCAGTGATGCTCCGTTTGTTGTAAACAATCTGTGGTTTATGAAAGTGGGATTATTAGCACCTAGAACATTAATGTTTCTGTACCTTGGAAAATAATTAAGTTTTTAGGAAATAAGTACATAAAATTATTATTATTATTGACTATTTAGTCAATGTCAACATATCTCACAGGAATACTAAGAATTATGTAACTTAGGCATATTATTAATGTAAGAACTATAGTAGAGTGCAATTATTACTGATTAAACCCATGTGTTTTAGAAATTGTTGAGCCATAAGACCTGTGTCATTTTGAGCAGTCTTGGTGCTATTTGTGCTCCCAGTACCCCTGCTATGCTTAAATCAGCAAGATCCTTGTTAAACTATCACATCTATGTATTAACTTAAGAGTTGGGTCTCTAATGCACAGCAGAGAATCAACAATTCCCAGTTGTTGGCCTCTATATCCTCTCGCCTTCCCACAGGGGTCCCTCTAATTTTAAATCCCTACCTTGCCACTTATCACCGTGGCATATTGTGACTGCATGATATCTATTTTCCGTATCAGGGAAAGTTGTTTTTTAATGGTCATTTATTTAAAAACTTTTACTGATAAAAAATAGATAAAAGCCTTCCATAAAGCATATTGTTTATAGTGTCCAAATTGGTGCATTGAGCTCAATTGGTGCAGAGCTTTTGAGTCAAGTATACACAAACCAACTTAATATTTTTATGTTATATTACATATAAGATTAAATAAAATATTGCATGTATAGGTGAAACGCACACATGACAATGATGGAGGGGAATCTGCAGCTAAAAAACCTCGAATTGAAGAGACACATGTACAGAAAGTGCGAGAGCAACTTGCAGCACGTCTTGATGCCCCTAAGGAAGCTTCCGTCACTGTTGATAATATTAAGTAAGATTATCTTTCAATTAATGTTAATTTTGGCCAATAAATATTTAGTTCTTCTTAATATGCTTAGTTTTACTTAAAGTCCAGAAAGATTCTAATAGACATAAGCAACAAAAGAAACTAATTTAAACATAAAGTACTATAAATAAATTAAAATGAAAACATTTTGCATTCATGTCAGCTTAACTTTAAATACCACTAAGGCTTATTGCCGAATTATTAAAAAATATTATGAGATTAATGATTTCAAAAATTTGCAGATCTTTATCAGAGGCTATGTCAGTGGAGAAAATTGCCGCAATTAAAGCAAAACGTTTAGCTAAAAAAAGGACCACTATCAAAAGTAATGATTACTCAGATACACTTGGTGTAGTGGGGTCAGATTTACGAGCAATTCTCGACTATGATGTTGATCTCACCAAAGATATTATCAGCCGAGAGAGGCAGTGGAGGACTCGTACAACTGTACTACAAAGTAATGGGAAAGTAAGTATTGGCTATAATATATGTACCAAGTTTATGTGGTGGCTGAGTAGTGTAAGTAGTTGCCACAAAATCAGGATTGATGGTTCAAACAAAACTTGTTACGAATGATTTATTTCTGAGCGTGTCTGAAGTTCTTCACTGAAATGATGAAGTGAGAAATCCTGGTATTGTCATGCTAAGACGGTGTTGCTAAACCATCATAGTCACCACCCCAGCTCCTTAGCTCGCGAGCCAGCAACAGTATGTTGAGGTCCGTACGCCACAGAGGGTGCCCTTGCCTGTATTTGGTCGCGTCATCGTTTCAAGAGGAACTATAAAAAAAGGTTAAAGTGTATATATAGTATGAGAATGTAGATGTCGTACCTGCATGTGCGCAGGTATTCGCGAAAAGTATCCTGGCGTTGCTGGGCAGCACGCGAGCCCGCGAGGAGGGACGTACTGCGCCTCGAGCCCCGCCTGCGCCCTTAGCGCCGCCCACCGCACTGCCCGCGCACACCACTCAATACAACCGATACGACCAGGAAAGGTTCATTCGCCAAAAGGAAGGTCCGGACACCATGTTATTATTACGTATTAGTTTAACGCCCAGTTTCTTTTGAGAGTTTTTTTAAATCTGCAAACAATTCCAGTAATGACTATCGGGTCTAATTTTTTAATCTGAACCATCCAAAGAAACACACAAAAAAATCATAATTGCTCCAGCTTAAAAAGAATTTAGTGACATACATGTGCATAAGAATCCTTTATTTAAGATAAATAATAATATCCACACTCCTTCATACAAGGGTATTCTGCCCATACGTCTGAGCTGTTTCACAAATTCGTTGTATGCCTTGGATGAATAATTCTTCTCTTGCTCAAAAACTATTAATAACACCGACCTAGCAACTTAAGTTATATTTAAAATTCTTCATTGCTCTCTTCACAGCAATATTGTAATGCTATGTCAATGTCTCTTTTCAGAAACGGAAGGCTTTAAGATCGATACTATGGGTACATACCATGGAATGACACTGAAATCTGTGACGGAGGGGCCCACCGTCCCGGTCGCGGCGCGTACGCCACAAACCCCGACCCACCCTCGACAGATGCCGCGTGAGTATGCCTAGTCTAGACTGATACAACCCCCAGTTGTCATTGCAGCCGCTAACTCATTCTTGCTTTTGGTAATCTACAGCTGTTTTTATAAATTATATATTTAGTCTAAGAATTTGTACAAACAATATGATGTATTATTTATTGTAGCAAAATCTCGAACACTATTCAATGGCTTACTGTGCACTTCCGTCGCTTGACGCATGTCCTAATTATTTTCTGTTGATCAAGTGTTTAGTTTTGCTTATAAAGTTGATTTCAACATATTATGGGGATTTCCTAGCTCCTCACTACAGAAGGAATTATTCGAAGTAATTGTAGACAACCTGTAGTAATGTCCATGGCGTATGGTTAGTTTTACATTTTTAATGTGGGACATGTTCGGCAGCAGGGTCAGCAGCTCGCGAGCAAATGTCCATACCACCACCGCATGCCTGTTTGCCACTCGTGTGGCATAAAAAAATCCATATGTTTCTTACGTTGAATAAAATAATACATCTTGAAAATTGCGCATATTATATACCAGCTGAGTCACGCGATTTAATAATTAATGTACCAGCTAGTTGGTGGTGTTTTTTTTTATTTTTTATGTTCCTCCCAAACTAATGTAATCTAATTGATGGAGTTATGAATAAGAGAATAACGCACGGCAATTGATAATTATGTATAAGATATTATATATACACAACACCGGTGGGAACGTCAAGAGTACTCGTAACCGGCGAGCATGGTACGACGAGATTTATGAATTTGATTGGAGCGAAAGAGGTCAATAAGGAGAGGAGAACTGTCTACTTTCCCTGAAGGCGTGATATTACAAGTATACAAATATAAAGGTAGTGTGTTAGTGCTTTGGATAAATGTATGGTGTGTGATGGCAGCGAACGGGCCCATGGGCGGCGGCACCCCGGGGCGGCGCGAGCTGCTGCCCGCGGCGGCGGCGCGCGCCCCGCCCGGCGGCGCCAAGCGGCCCTCGCGCACGCCCATCATCATCATCCCCGCCGCCGCCACCTCGCTCATATCCATGTTCAACGTGAAGGACATGCTGCAGGACCACAAGTAACCACTAAACATTGTTCAAACTGCTCCCGTGACACACGAATATAACCCGCGTGGGATAATAGGCACTAGCAGTACCAGCGGTTGGCACAACTATTGAATATACTGCAGACATATCACACGCATTTCACCCGCGTTCAACGTTAAGGAAAAGCCACCAAGACCATAACTGATTAAAAAATTACTGTGTGAATAACATAACACAATAATAAATAACACAACAAGGACCCTTTCCAGACACTGCAGCTGATCCTTGTGGATATCTACCCGCAAAACACAATGTTACCCTAAAGCATTGGCTGGAATATTATGTGTGATTTATTTTTTTACGTATGTTCCAGCTCAGACTGGTAACAAAAAATAATATTCAGTAGCAAGAATGTTTCTTTTGTCACCCCACAATATTGGGACCCTTTTGTTTTTCGATTGTAAAGATTAATAATGATTGTAGATTTGTGCCTGTGGAGCAAAAGAAGTCCGAGGGAGCAATACGTGAAAATGAAGTATTATTGCAAAGAAGAAAGGGTGCTGCACCTGAAGTGCCCAACAGTACAGCTACTATTACGGTTTGTATCATTCTCATTTTTCTTTTATGTATATTTAAGTATTTAAGCTTTCACTATAAGGTTTTAAGCTTATTTTGTGACGTGATGGCCTGGTTTCGATTCTCCGGGTTCTGGTCCAACTAATTAAAGAGTATTCACTAAATAGTGCTGCAGTACACCATTACCATTTACCATAGTACCATTCGACCAAACGCAATAAAATTTATATGACATCGCAGCGCTTGTCGGGTAAAGCTTTTTTCTTATAATAGTGACTTTAATAGACACTATAAACATTACGTTGATTAATGGCGCACTTCTGCTTACCTCTTTGGAGAGCCTTCCGGGAGGACTTGAAGGTTTAATCTATACACACTCATTTCAAATAAAGCCGATAGCAGCACAGGTTAGTTATAACACTCCTCGAGGATGAATCTTTGGGTAGCAGGGTACTTCATATGTTGCAGGTGCCGTACCGGGTAGTGGACAATCCAAGTAGACTGTCTGCGGCAGAATGGGACCGCGTAGTCGCCGTGTTCGTCCAAGGGCCTGCCTGGCAGTTCAAAGGGTGGCCTTGGGACGGCAATCCTGTACAAATATTCGCAAATAGTAGGTTAACTGAATAGGATTTGGCATTTACAATTATGGCATTCTTAGTTTGTTTTATTTAGTTCTGTTTAGCTTCATTGCAATCGCTGTGCGATTACGAGTTCACTGAAGTAACTTATGGATTACTTGTTATTATATGTACAGGTATAATGATATTTATCTAGCCACTTACACAGTATTTTTAAAATACTACGGAGGTTTTATTTTTCAATTTTTAATCCCCAAATTTAATTATACACAACAGAATATTAAACCTAGATATACAGCTTTTATCCATATGAATTATTTCTTATTAATATTAAGTTATAAAAACCTACCCTTGAGTAGTTTCAGATTTTTTGCGCTTTCTATGAATATCCCTACAATATACATTCCTAGGTTAAACTTTGTTCTCCTTTGATAACATTAGTAAGTAAAATAAATTGATGTATGAATTGCCTGTTGCAGTGTGTGCGTTCCATCTGAAGTACGACGAAATGAAACTGGACGCAAACGTGGCTCGCTGGGCGGTGACCGTGCTTAATCTCAGCCGTACCAAGCGGCATTTAGATCGAGCCGTGCTACTTGGCTTCTGGGAGACTCTGGACAAGTATGACCACCTTCTAATCCAGTATACCTTCTTATCTACTGACTATATGTCATGTTATCTACTGACTGTATAGAAGCAAGCAGTCTACAATTATGCCAAAAAAGTTGAAAGTTATTGGACAATCATACCATAGACAATATTTTGATCGTATCTGAATAATAATAAAATTGAACACTCAATTGGTTTAATGAAATGTACGGTTCTTTTTAATACATAGTGTGTTGTTAGAACTTTGATAATGTTTTGTAACACATTATTTTCTGTTGTTTCAGACATATGATGAAGAATAAGCCACATCTTAGGTTCTAAGGCTGTTGTAGTTTATAAAATTTTATCTATAGTCTATTGTACCGTGTGAATATCAAGTTGCCTTCAAAAAGCGAATCTAAGTCACTTCATACCATTTAAACAATATTTTGGCCAAGCACATCACCGTTGCCTTATACAAATATATGTAGTTTTGTAAACCTTAATTATTAAGAGTGTATATATATATATATATAGCCCCTACAGCCCATATATAATTATATACGCGTACATTTATTTTGCAAAGGTTTATGTATATTATTTCCATCCATCTATCAATCCAACACGAGATTTCGAATGTTTGACTTATTTTATTTTTGCTGTGACAAGGTACCATTCAGATCTGCAGAAAAGCTAGTTACAAGTTATTTTAGTGCTTGAGTATTTATTGGATTAGAACAATTTTCTTCTCTGTTTTTTCTCTAGAATTGCATGATTTCATACTATGTACTCAATCATGCAATTCTTTAAAGTTTTTTCAAAATGTATAATGAAAGTTATTTTAGCTAGAATATATAATATACCGTAATATAGAAACCATTTCTAAACCTTAGGATTTCTCAATTCACTTTTTATAAAGATGAAATACTTTTTGTTGAAAACAGATTTATTTTATTAAAAGCATGCTTCACCCGCCTTGTTAGAACATATTTTACTGGTCCGTTCTGATATCCAATGCTCAGTTTTAATTTTACCATGTGTATGCTTGTCTTATTAAATATGTTATATTATTAAAAGAAGAGAAACAGCGTTTTCAAAGCGAAATATTGTTTATTCATTTTGAGTTTTGTGGACAAAATGTTAATTATTTTTACCATGAAATTTGCTCAAATCGTATTTGTTGGATGCCCCCTCTTTCATACTAGAATGAGGTGAGGCTTTTATGAACAATAGGCTCGTTGATAGTCGGCAGTACAGCGAGATTAATGTATATATCAAAGTCATATAGCACATGCGCTTGAAAATGTTCACTTCGACCACCATTCGCCGGGTTCTGTTCAATGGGCCGATTTATTTTTTTTGTCAAATACAAAAAACAAAAATATGATGACAACTTCTCATTATTATTATAAATGTTATATCGAACTTTCTGTATGCAGTTTCTTCTGTATAGTAAAGATAAGTACTGTTTTAAAACATATGGTTACTTTTGCCTTAGTGGCTTGGGCGTGTGGTTTGGGTGGCCGCCTACCGTCACGATTGCAAGTTCGAAACCCGACAGTACCAATGAGTTTTCTCAATTTAGTATTAATTACACCAAGAGTTTTTCGGTGAAGGAAAACACCGAGAGGAAACCTACAGAAAAGAAAACACAGATATATGTATGTGTGAGTAAAGACGTATTTAGCATAACAGTGAAAAGTTATTACGTCTAAAAAAATATAAGACACTCCCATTATTCAGAACGTTGAAAAGCGAGTGGTGGATAGGGCCCGCCGTGTAACTATTTTTTACTAATTGACTTTCGCCAAAATAATTTAAATGGTATTGAAATGTTCAAAGATCTGTGATCTTTGTTTATTGACAACAATAAATTGTTGAACATATATGCTTGTTTGAATTATTTTTAACCGACTTCAAAAAAGGAAGTTATATATACCTGTATGATTTTTCTTATACTGCAAAGACGACGTTATTCTATACGCAGTTACAATACCAGGGACATTGGTCCTACGTTGCCGCCTTATAGAAGAGAAATCCCCCTTTGCAGGGGGATGATTGGATTTGGTTTTAGTATACATAGAACATAGGGAACCTCAGAATAATAACTAAAGCGTAGAAGTAAGGTATTAATAAGAACTGCTGATACGTTGGATGCACTCTTTCGTCATATATATTAAACGCTGTGCTAAAAAGAGGCAAACATAGTTCCGTCACTTTCTTTTTTTGTAAGGTTGTACCAGGGCTATGTACTTGTAGGTCCCAAAAGTCCCAATATACTACAGACAAATTAAAAAGTAAGACACAGTGTATGATTGCGTCAGGATAAAGTAGCTCTCATATATTGACGTATAATGTTTACATGGCGTCTCATCGCAAGTTGTAGTGACTCTCTGTGTTTAAATCAAGTTTAAATATTATTTTTGAACCTATTTCGAAACTATTAATAGTTTTGATCATTGCGAGTGAAGTGAAAAATGCCCTGTTATGTTCCTGGTTGCAGTTCACACGCTTCCAAGAAAGAAAATGAGCGTGAGATTTTGAAATTCCATCGGTAAGATGTTTTTCATGACAAAAGTTTTTGTGAAAGTTTTCCGTAGTGATTAAATGATATTATTAATGTAAGATTCCATTATTTTTGCTATAAATGTGCCCGAAATGTTAAAATACAACCGTTTAAGAAAGTTATTCTGTATGTTTACATTGTGTGATAGTGATGTCCCAACTGCTAGTGTAAAGTATCGATATAATTATGTGGAACTTCCCGCTTAGATTTTATAATAAGCCTTTACCACTGGGAATTTCCGGATATCTTTCCTTAGTAGATGTTTATTGCGTTAGGATATATACCACAATGAAAATTTAAATACTGAATTTTTGACTCAGTGGCTTAGCCTGTTCATATATGTATTGATTTTGACTACAATATATCTCTTATACGCCTTGTACGGTAACTATAGGATAAAAAGTGTTCCTGTACTGTATTCTGCCACAATCCATTCTAATAGCATTATAGGTACGGCTAATCTATATTTGAATTCTACTGGGAACCGATTTATTAGTTTGAGTTAATAAAATATACAGAGTATCAGTTACATAATCAATAGATTATACAAAAACAGTAATGCTTTAACTTGCTTTATACTATTGATTTCAGAATTCCTGAGGATGTTGCTTTAAGAAAAAAGTGGCTAGATGCAATCTCAAGAACGGATTTATCTTCTAAAATAAAAGGCAGAAAAGAAAATCGTGCTCTAAACATTTTACCACATCATGTTTCTACAACATACAAAAAGGATTTAAAAAAAATTGTTAATAACAACTATTTGTCATGCATATTTAAAAATAAGTATTCACCATGTTACAAAAAATGTAGCGAAAGCGAAACCCAAAGAAAAAAATCTAACGTTTTTGACAAAAACAATACAACTAATTAAATATATATATACAGTGTTTTGAATAACATTATCCCTTGTTTTACCATCCTCTCTCCTTTTAAATATTTATTTTATTCTGTTTTTTTGTATTTGTTGTTATAGCGGCAACAGAAATACATCATCATTTCAACTGTCTTAACTATCACGATTCGTCACAGAAATATAAAGGTAAAATGTTCTTATTCAATGTATTATTAAAAAGCACAAAACCTCAGACACCCCAACTTATTTTTATTATAAAAGAATTATAGAAAATAGTTAAAAAAAAATCGCAGATTACTTACAATACCTATTAGCCTTTTTTTTTGTTGTTGGATTTCTGGAAACATTATGTATTTACACACGCTGATTGCAAGAATCCAATGTATGCATGCACGTGTATGAGTAGGTTAGTAGCTAATGTAGATAGCACATTCGCCTCTGATAGAGTTAAGCAAATTTAATTATAGTGTAATATTTTTTAAATTTTGTTAAAATTTGAGAGCCGTGGTGGCCGAGTGGTTCAAGCAGTTGCCTGCGACGCAAAGGTCGCAAGTTCGAATCCCGACTGTACCAATGAGTTTTTCTGAACTTAAGTACAGTGATTAGTCACACCACGAGCTTTACGGTGAAGGAAAACATCGAGAGGAAACCTGCATACGTCTGAGAAGAAATTCAAAGGCGTATGTATAGTCGTGCTTGAGTAACGGCGATGGACTCGCCATCTGTCACGTTGGCACCTAATATACCTCTGGCGGAAAGTGGGTGTATGGGTATTACCTATACACCTCTGCCTACCCCTTCGGGGACCCTTGTGGGAAGGCGTGAGGATATATTTATATATATATAAAATTTGACCCCTATTTTTTATTTGTGGATTCGATTCTGAACAAACTAATTTCAGGTTTTGTGCTTATTCATTAACACGTTGTATATCTGTGCGGTTCATGAGATATAGCCTGGGGACAGACGGACGACCAGAGGAGTCTCGTGAAGCGGGTCCCGTTTCTACCGTTTGGGTAACCTTAAAAATATAAAAGATATCTTCCATAATAGCGGTTGTCAAATTGAGCTATAAAAACAAAGGTGCCATGTACGTAAAACCCTATTGTAAAACAATTATCGATAACAAATATTTTTAGTTCGATATAATGCCACACACTACGCAAAAATGACATATTGCACAATAGATACATTGTATAGCCAACCCGGGTACAACCCTGTGAATTTGGAAGCTATAGTGATATGTCTGACTCTTTTTAGCACAGCGTTTAGTTCATAAGACAAAAGAGTGCATCCAACCTGTCAACAGTTCTTATTAATACCTTACTTCTATTCTTTAGTTATTGTTCTGAGTAGGGAACATAGACGTCTATAAATCTGACCCCACCGACTCCTAAATAATGATGCATGACATCATGACATGCTATGTACAGGTTTCGGGAATAAATGAAGGATATTATTAATTTAATTTGTCTTTATTTAAAATTCATCTCAATGGTAGTGTATAACAATAAATAATTCTGTTCTCTTTCAGAGATAAGTACATAATTATAAGTATGTACCTATTTATATGATATTTATGTACACAAAATAAAACCATACAATTTTATCCATAACAATATCACATCGTTATCGGTGTATTCTCTGTGTGCCCGACTTTACATTGTAGGTAGATACTGCTGTTAAATCGTCGACATTGTATAATAATTATTGACAGTAATAATGATGCAACTGAATCTAAACTGCAAAACATTATAACACTAGCTTACATAAAAGTTAAAAATTATCTTCAATAAGTCGAAATACAAACAAATCAAATAAATATAAAAATATTTTAATAAAAACGCAGCGTCGACAGCCTTGATTTGCCCCGGTAAGGAATGATAGGACCAAATTTTACCGATCGCAAACAATACGCTGCCGATAGGTACTATTTCAATAATTATTTGTTTAAAACACACTTAAGTCTTTAAATATAGGACATAAGCCCCAAATTAGTGAGTCACATACGCACTAGCGCAAGTAACACTACCATTGCCAATTACAGCTCACTCATTTGTTAATATTACCATAAAAATTTGAGACACACGTTCCATAATGGATTATTTCCCCCATTTATATTATCAGATTCAATCCGACGTCCCCTATAGTTAACTATGTAATTACATAATGCAAACATGATAAAATTTATAAAAAGAAACACAGATACTTTTATGCCTAAAGTTGGCTAAAGATGAGGATGAGCTATAAAACTATGAGTTTAGCACAATCACTCATAGTGACGCGAATAGGGCACCAAGTCTTATCGAGTTGAGGCTGAGCCGCGTATTTAGTATACGTGCCTATAGTAGCATTATATAAATATAATATTTGACCGTGACTGCACGATAACGATCAGTATTATAAAGACAAACTGCTATAATATTTATAATTACGCTAAGGAAAATCTTTAAACTTTCACTAAGCACTGATGATCACGCCCACCTACTAATAAGTCGATGCATAAAACTACACATCTTTAACCACGCGGCGAGGCCAATACCTCGTTACATACCCCATAGGAATGATTCGTGCAAACTAATGAAATGATTCATGATTAAACATATAAAATAATTCACAAGAAATGTTTTATTATAACAGCTTAATGCTAAAATTTCATTCTAAAAGAGATTTTTCGTCTCGCCTAACTCTTTTTGAAAACCATTAATTTCCGATGGTTTGATACCTACAAGAAAATTAGTATTAATAACTCGTACATTATTACAATGTTTACGTACAAAATGTTTTTATAACTGGTACCGTGAAAAATACACGGTAATTTATTTTTAATTTTATAATTAACGCGGTACGCTTATGGCTCCTGGGCATAGCTTCGAACAAGGAACATTTTTTCAGTCCAAAATGATAACAACCAATATTAACTCACCTCCCTTACAACAGAGGCAGGGCATGGTTAATTACAGTATAATCAACTCGATTAACGATTTAGAGCGTGGATAACATATAATTGAGGATATAGTGGGATAGCAATACTGTAATTTTGCCACGAATGCTTGTTTATAGTCCAGCAAGGACTATATCCTTAATATTCGAAGGTTGTTGACGTTGGCACCACTTCCAACACCATTTGCAACATAACTGTAATTTTATCTGAAAAAAAAAAGCTTTATTAATATATAGCGAGTATGTACCTATTTCTGTTTTGACGTTTATCCGTTCTTACTACTTTAGGGGATGTTACTTCGAGATAAAAACTTATTCTTCATACCTGCCTCGTTTCATTATATTACGTGAAACAGCTAGTGGGCACCTACCTACGGTAACTATGTATTGATTTTTATACCTTTTATTCCTGTCTCTACAAACAGTAATCAGTTACATCCAAAAGCACTATGCAAAAAGTACTTTTATCAGCATTTCAGAAAGTTGACTAGTTGATCAACTGATATATTCTTTATCACTTTATACGCACAGATATAGCACCCACTGGGAAATTTGGAATAATAAATAACTCTTTTTGACGTAAGCGAGTGCTAAAAAAGATTACGAAAATTAAGCATAGAAATGGGGGGAGCCCATTGTCCTCACGCCTTTCCACAAGGGTCCCCGAAGGGGTAGGCAGAGGTGTATAGGTAATACCCACACACCCACATTCCGCCAGAGGTATATTAGGTGTCAACGTGACAGATGGACCTATAAATTTTACGCAGGGTAACGCTAGTGTAGTAGGTAAATAAGTGGATGGAGTAGGCACGTCATGCAAGCCTGTTTCAGAAGTACATAAATGCAGTTACCCATGAACGGCAACGAATATCCCCACTTGACAAAGGGCAGGTAGACTAGCAGGCCACCGAAGATGAACGCCGTGGCATACATGTACTCCCACTGAGGCTTGTCCACTATCGGAGCTACCACCAAGTACGATGAAACCACCAACACGATGTACGGAATCACTATAGGTACCTAAATGTAACCATCAAAATATTAGCGTCTGAGTTACCAAAGTTAATATCCTTAGCCGCAGTAATGAATGAATAAAAAAATTCCACGTCCCAATGTTGGTCAATTATGTGCAAAACTATTACATTTACTACCTGTGTTATACTAATATCATAAAGATATAAAGTTTGTCAGTTAGGATCTTCGGGATAATCTCCGGTATTACTAATCGGGATTATGAAATTTGGTACATATATATTTTCAATTTTATTCGCTATAGATTTTTATTTCATAAGAAACCTAGGTACCAATGAAATCAAAATGTATGCAGATGAAACCATTGGGAAAACTAGTCCTTACATAAAGTTCACCAAATATATATCAATGAAAGGAAGGATTTTTAATTAATTGGATTACCTTATAGGGCCTCGGGGCATGGGGCTTGGTGTGTCGCATGACAATGAGCGCGAGCATGGCTCCCCCGTAGAAGATCCACGCCGTGAACGAGAAGAAGTCGATAAGCGAGTCTATCGTGCCATACAATACCATTGCAACAGCTATCAACGACTGCAATAAAATTAAACGTAGCTTATGTTTGGAAATTATGTAGGTACATAATGTAAATAATAGATACCTCTCTTGCGTGATAATAAAATTTTATGCACATGTTCCGATGTATGAGATTTTCTCACTACCTTTTAATTTATCAGTTGGTTGTATGAAAATTCACTGTCCTTATGTTTATGTTTTTAAATGACACATATCACAGGTTTTGAATCTGAAATCTTGACTTTACAGGACTAATTGAGATGGGCTAAGTTGTTTTTAAGTCGATGAAGCGAGTAGTAATTATACAGATGGACTTACATAAATAAATAATTATTACAATCAAACACAAAGTCAACAAAAATACGTATGTTTATCAGATGTATTTTATGCACATAGGGCGGCGTCCGCCCAGACGGCGCCTGTGTCGTGGGGTTTTTGCGTTTTCGAGCAGTACAAATTTCGAGCAAAAGTACACATTAAAAAGAAAATCTTACTTAAAGTAATAGTAGATATATAAAAGAGAATATAATAAATTAAGTAGATACCATGTAGGTATATGTTATAATTTCAGGTATTCGTCGATTGAATCGTTTTTTTTTGCAATTGATAGATGTTTTGTTTTAAATTATTGGTATTTTGTATCTTCTTTCGTTTCTATCGTTAGTTTATTATACATTTTTATTGTCATGTAGTACGGGCGTTATTGGTAATTTTTATATCACTTACCTTGTGAATTTGGGTAAATTTAACGAATGAAGTAGTTGTATGAATGTTATAATATTTACATGAAAAATAAGTCCTGGCGCTGGAGTGAATCGGCGAATGTGGACATATGACAGGATGTCTAATAGGTGGCCCTCGCGTGACGCAGCGAAACATAACCTGAAAACAATACAGCACTCAGACATAGGTAAAAGCTAAATAACAATAAACCGTCCTCCTTTGTTTGAAGACGGTTAATAAGTTAGTTAATTGAAACGGCAATAATGATAAGTGTGTAAGAACATCAGTCTAGGGTATCTAGGGCATTGATCAGTCTAAGATTAAAGAGCGTGTTGCTGAACAGGTAGAATATGCCCATATCAACCAACATAGCTGTTATGAGCTCACCGGTGAGGTTTGAATTAAGATAGAGTATAGCCAAATAGCTAGGTATCTATGCTATATAGCTCATCTATATATATATATATGTACCTACTATTCAAATAAACGCTCAAAGCACTGTGTTGTGTATTTCGTTTAACGACTCACTTATAGTAAGTAGTAGCTGATATCTTATTTGTTACCTCAACAATTTGCAATTTCAAGCTGGCGAGAACAATTTCACGTGCTGTCCGCACGTGCTCAACATGTAGTGAAAACACTAGGCTGGCTAAAGATCAAACTCGCGGAAGACATCGCCAAATATCATAATTTTATGGCTTATCTATTATGGTGGACGAAGCGAAAGAGGTATGTAAGTCTAGAGAGAACTGGCGCTCTATACTCTCTGCCTACCCCGTTAGGGACTTGGCGTGATCATATGATGATGATGATCTATTATGGTATCAGAATGGTATATAGGCAATCCATCAGCACGTCTAGTATATAGTCGCAATGCCTAGATCATAAATTAATTTACGTCATTACCATTTTGTACAATCGCCCAATGGTGTTACCAGCCAATTTAGGTTATTCGAGCTAGCACATTTTGAAATAGATATTCTGTTTTAATTTAGGTTATTCGAGCTAGCACATTTTGAAATAGATATTCTGTTTTAATTTTTTAATCTTAACAGCTTTTTCGGGTTTTATGACCTGTCAGGCCGTTTAAGGACAAAATATACCTATAGCAATGAATCCTTACATTCTCTTGACTTATCTACTTGTGCCGTTTCATGCGCTGTAAAAATATTGTATTAAAGCATAATATTATTATTGCTTACCTTCCAGCTACGAACAGCGTGCCGTTAGCGGATCCGAAGGTGGATATCGTAACAGCGAGTGGCATTAGCCAGGCCATCGGTCCCAGCAAGCGGTTGCCGAAAGTGACGGCCACGGCCTCGCTGTCTGTCATCTCGCTAACGGACATTACCGCCAGGTATGACACATTTACCAGCGCGTAGCACAGCGTCACCAGCGGAATGCCAATTATTATACTCAAGGGAAGGTTCCTATAAGCATCGGGTGGGTATTTTTATTTAGAACATACGTAAGACACAGAATACAACACAGTAAATTTATTGTTATGCGAAGCTTTCTCAGCAAGGAAGTTAAAACTGCAATGCAATGATGTAAAAGTAAGCTATTGTGGGTAGGTCCAGCTAGATGTCAATAGCGTTAGGTAAGGACTTCAAGGTTTTAGCCGAACAAATAAGCGTTACCTAGAAAAAGCATTGAAGCTGGGTACTTACTTGGAAGGATTTTTAATTTCCTCAGTGACATAGTTGAGGTTATTCCAACCGTCGTAGGCCCAAAGGCCGGTGTAGAATGCGGTGGCAATGTTGCCCAGAGTCGCCGTACTACTGGCGAAGTTGGGCTCCTGTAAATGTCGCGTATTACCTGCACCATACGGACACACCACCCGTCAGAGTTTACCCAAATATTTACATCCCATCATCACATTAACTTAAATATCGCTTCATGAAACAATCGTAGGTAAATGACATTAATGAATAGGTAGGTAAGCTTTTGAATTTGAATTCATAAATATAGCATGTGGAATATTGAAGGTGAATCAAATATTGATCATACATATATGGAATGTAATGATTTATATGTCGGCTGACATTGTAGTATATTACCTAATATCAGTTTGTAAGCTCCTCCACAGACGATAATTGCGATCGCTACTAGTTTGGCGGCCGTGAAGATGTTCTGGACGTTTGTCGCCAAGTTCACGCTGTAGCAATTCACTGCCAATATCATCACTACAAAAAAGAGACATACGCTTAGAATATCCAAAATAACCTTCATACAACGGCATCTCATTGACCGATCCCGGTCGCCGACTCAGAGTTGTAGCGTCAATTGAGGATCGTATTCATATTTGGATCGCTCGTAACTAATAATGATTCAACGTTCAAATTTTATAAATTGATATGTTCGCATATTGTGTATACGTACCAATAGCAATGACCGCCACTAGTTTAACTAATGCGTTTGGTGGTTCGCATTCCGATACAAACGGCTCCACGGCATACTTGGCGAAACTCAGACAGATTATAGCCATTTGGGAGGGTTTCAGTACCAACGTCGAGACCTGCACAACAAAGTAAACATATAATTTTTTGTGAGAAAATTTTGGGTAAGGCAGTCTGGAAGTAGTCTGATTTGTTGATGGAAGGTCACAAACGAAAAATTTGCCACTAATATGGTCCAGTGGTCGGTGCTGTTGGCTGTACAAGCTTTGTTTAGTTTAGGACGCGGAAAATTTGTGTTGAATTGTCCCAATTACTAGTGGATTGATGTCTTTCATTGTATGAAGAGTCAAAAGGAATATATATTAGGATGACATGTAACCATGAGGTCTGTGGTCTGTAAGTCTATAGAGAACTGATCTTTCTACTCTGTGAGGGACATGGTGATGTACTTGTATGTAGGTATGTATGTACCCATGAAAACAGGAATGCAGGAGGTCCTCCGAAGGCGTCCATAAAGTAGGCGTATTCAGCACCTGATGACGTGTTCATAGTACCCAGTTCCGCATATGCGAGCGCTCCTGTAATTACAAATAAATTAGTATCAATCATTTGTAGTGCTTATAACTACTATATTATTAACCATTCAATAGAAACGTGAAATTAATTCAATGTATGCCTACTTTGAAGAGGTTTAATTAATATGCTACTATACCGTAACAAACTACTGAAGCCTCAATAAAGATAAATACGATTGTAATTTGTAGTCAAGCTTTTGAGAGTTAAAATAGAGAATTTCCACAGTGAAGAATGATTTGTTTGCTCTTAGAAAGGGCTAAAACTTAACCCGTACAATGAAATGGTGGTTACAAATAGGACACTAATGCCACTTGAAAAACACTCACTTGAAAGTTGAAATCTTGAAGTATTTTTCCGTGGTCGGTGAGACTTTCCAATCTCAATTAGGTATATCTGCGAGTCATTTCACGATATCTAAATCCTTGCCTTGACCTAAGTAAATAGGTCTTATGATAGACACTTGGACTTATTCAACATAATGTGAGTTATTAAGTTTTGAAGCGTATCCTAGCAGGGACTTTATTTACAAGAAAAAATATCTAAAGTAGAAGTACCTAAACGAATTACGAACATTAATTAATGAGATGATGACCGAAATATTGTCTTTTAGGCTTGCTATGTATACGCGCTGGGACTGTGTATGCTCACTCTTTATCATTGTCGATATAATAATCATTAAGAACAAATCAACTATGCCCCAAGGTTTTGCCTGGAATCGTTTTGATTGTCCCAAAATTTCAAAATGCGTGTTTTTATGCTGTGTCATATACCAGACTATAATATAACTTTGCCTAATTTCATCGAATTCTGTTCTGCCGTTTCTGTTTGGCGTGATTAAGTTACATACATCCATCTAAACTTTCGCATTTATAATATTAATAGATTTCTATATTCTTGGTCCCTTAATTTCGGTTTAGTTTGTTGTGTTGCGGTTAATTTAACCGAAAGGTAGATTTAAGCGTGAGATAGATTAATATATTGTAAGAGAGTAGTTTTATCGAGGCATTTGAAGTTTAATATCATTTCACTTTAATAAATTATTTTTTGCAAAGAAGTTGTATGCTTAGCTGTAACATTTATATGGTTATGTTAGGAATCCGAGAACCAAGTAATTTAGCAAAGTGGAGTTTTCCACGCACGAGGATGGAAATTTTATTCTTCGGAAGCGGGTGTGTTTTATAAGAACGAAATCACAAAAAACCGCTTTTAATGAGCGAGCTCTCTTTGCCTTAAGGTAAAAGGTAATTGAAATTGTAAATTATTGAATATCTCAGGCATTTTTGTTTAAGAAAAAACATTGTTGTTACATTCGGAACTTTTCTTCACAAAGAATGTCGTTGTTCGTTTGTTTTCATTTGCGTGCTAATTAGGTCTCTCCTCAATTTATGACTCTTGTCGGTGTAACTGATGAACCTCTCTAATTAGTCTGTGATCAGAGCCGTTTTCTTGACCTGTTCGTACGACCCGATGTCTAAGAAGTTAATATATTAAGTATTGAATAGCAGTTTGTTCCTATTATTGAATAGATAAAAACAATCCGTTAGTAGAATTCAGGCATATGACAAGAAAGCGCGTCAACAGACCCGAGAATTAAGTGTTTGCGTCACCGAGTCGCCCCGCACGCAATTATAAAAATAGACTCAAACATTGTCACTATTGATCAACGCCAGCTAGCACTTGATAGGTTAGCCATTTCGATTTGTTAGTAAATGTAACAATTAACACTTTCAAATCTGTATATTCTCTTCTCTACACAATATAATACGTCCATACCAAATGTGCGGAATACGTGGAATACTACGAAGACGTGGATGGCACAATCTATACCCACAATGATTTCCATAATTGCAATTTGATTACAAAGCATACTATGCGACATCACAATAATATATATGCATAAAAGGGTGGCATTTACCTACCATCATGCCTGTATCGGCAACGATAGCCGTTAGGTACCCTTTTGATTTTATATATTGTCTTTAAAATCTTTATACACATCGTTCAATTATAACCCTACCTACCTATTTCTGTTCGCATATTTAACCGCAAAAAAACCAAAGATTAAGAGTACTCATGTATTTTAAACTTTGAGATCATGTAGATACCGGAGAGATTTTGCTCAAAAATACTTTAGTGGTAATTTAAATTCTTTAGGTACTCACCAAGCAGCGAGAGCAGGCCACATGCCATCCAGACGATGAAGCTCATGCCCACCGAGCCTGTGCGCTCCAGAAGCCCAGAGGGCGAGACGAAAATTCCTGAACCTGAAATTTACCAATATAGCATAGATAGGAGTTCAACCACTACGTGGACAACTGCAAAGTGCATGTTTGTTAGTAATGTAATAATAATTCTTGTCACTGAGCTCCTCTTAAGCTGGACCGATTTTAATGTAACTTTCTGTGTCTTCAGGTGGATTCGAGAATGGTTTAGATTCACAATTGGACCCGATAGGTGGCGGTGCGATCGTGTTTCAGGAAATTTTACTTTTTCACCCGGGCGAAGCTGGGCGGGAAAGCTAGTGTAATATATACCTTCACCACTCGGCCACCACGGCTTATCTATCACATGATTGTTTTAAATATTGTGCGTCATCCACACATGCCAACGTCATCATAGATACGAGAAAAAGTAATATCAGTACTGCTTCTATTCCAAAATAAATATTGATCTTCGTGCACTAATGAACGGACGTAGAGAGTATCATGGGTTTGTTGTCTTATTAAATTTAGGTACATCTATATTAAAAGGTTAACCCTCCGTTCGCTTGGTAAATTATTTTTCATTTTTGCACTTTCTTTTCTGACCTTGATTACGTAAGACGCAAACACCAGAGATTATTAAAAAAGACCGCGGTTAGAACTAGCCATCTCAACTTTGACGCCGGTGACAGCTATATAAAAAAAAAAATAAAAGTATCTTTATTTCTTTGACATTTCTTATGCGGATAAGGAGAAAAATGATTACAACAGGTATGTAACTGATGAGTCTGCATGACTTAATTAGCGAAACTTAATAGTATATATTAAATTGATATTACTTTGTTAAATGTTCCTTAAACGAGGTAAGGTAAGCTAAGATATCAAAAGCGTCAGACTTGGAGTATCGCGATGGCACGCTACCATATTTTTTTCTATTATAATACCTTCACTCCTCTCCGAGGCTTACAGTTTATCGGCTTATTTAGGTGCCGAACTGACACGGCGAGTCTGTTGCCGATTATTTTAATCTAAGTGATGATTTTACTTCCTTTACTATCCTCACGCCTTCCCACAAGGGCCGCGAAGGTGTAGGCAGAGGTGTATAGGTAATACTCACACACCCACTTTCCGCCAGAGGCATATTAGGTGCCAACCTGCCAGAAGGCGAGTCCATCGCCGTTACTCAAGCACGACTAAACATAATTTTGTATGCAGGTTTCCTCTCGATGTTTTCTATTTATACAAATAGTTACTTCTATTCATAGATCGTTCGACAAGTATAGAAAAGTTACTTGGACACATCTAAACTAATTACACCAAAACCATTGCGGATTGTGCTAACACCATTCGTCATATATTTAAGTTTAACAACATACTGTTACAACAGCGGCAACGCGTCTGACGGTTTCGTCAGTTTGCTGTATTGTATGTGGCTGACATCAATGACGGGCGGCGACCAAATTTTCACAATGAGAATAAGCAATGAACGGCATATAGAAATAAAATAGGTAAAATCTTAAATCCAAACTACCTAATATTTTAATGTGAAAGAAACTGTTTGTTAATTGCATTTTTACGACTAAAGAGGTTGAAGGAATCGTGATGAAATTCGGTAAAGAGATTAAATCCTGGGAAAGGACTGATATATAGACTGATCTACTATCCACAAATTAACAAAAAAATATCTCTGAGGCGATGAGTTTGTACCTTGTGTACTATGTACCTTTGACAATTCATAATTCCTCAAGCTACAAATCTAAAAATTATTCACGCTTTTGGTACGAAATAAAGGTTATCCGAAATTGACAAGGTTTTAAGGAGACGAATTCGTGGGACATCATTTATGAAAAGCATCAATAAGGACGAAGCAAGAGGTCTGTAAGTCTAGATAGCACTAGCGCTCTTCTCTCTCTGCCTACGCCATTAAGGTCGTTGTGTATGTATGAATATATGAATATATCTAATATATTTTAAGGAATAATGTAGGTACTATTATTAAATGATAATATATATGTATGTATAAAATGTATAAATGAATGTTTTTTACTCAATCAGACGCCAAGCTCCTAATGTATTTGGTTGTTATATTTAGAACTGAGGTAGCTTAGTGAAGTTATATTAATACGAAGGTACGTCTGTAAGGTTTTTTTGTTGTATGTGTATTTATTTTAAGGCACATTTTATGGGTCTTCTTGTGTTGTCTGAATTAAAGTATTTTTAATATGTTCTTTACTCTTAGCAAATCTCCGCCAAGATCAACTCAATACCTATTATTAGGGTGGTTTATTTTAGGCTATTTATAACCATTATTGTATTGATTTCGTATAAAATACATTTTCAAATATGTATGTAAAAATGTATACAGATATTTTAAAACATAAATTATTACACAGATAAATAGGTATTCTTTTCTCTTAAATTTGAATTTGACAAGTGAAGAAAGCGGAAACAAAATGGGTACTCACCAATCATAGTACCGACGATTAGAGCCACCCCACTGAAGAGTCCCACCCGTCTCTTGAGGTGAACAGGGTCGTCCTGAGCTGCGTCCGACCCCTCCAACTAAATAAAAAATCAATCTTTAACAAGGTAGGTACTTTAGTGTAAGGTTCTACGGCCGCATCATGACCAAATTGTTCACACGTCCTATACATCTGTTCATAAAGTATAACATATTTTGAAGAATTCTTAAAGTTACCTACAGATGGACTATACATAACACGTCATAGCACTTAAGTCAGGTCTAAGAATATCACAGAATATTAAGTTTTAATGAACTATAATGCAGTTAACAACGCAATCACGTATCCAAGATTGAATTACATGGAATGGAGCCCCGACCACAATCTTCAGAACTTGAACTAAATCGATATTCGAACAAAGAATGTGCGCTATTTAACGAAATTGTGTTTTCTAGTAGGTAATATATTTCGCCGGACACATGCAACTCAAACTAAGCATATTTTATGCGCCGATCTCGAGTTTTTGCGAGCATTGGCATTTGCATATTTTTATATGTCCAGGACACATCGATTTCTGAATAAAGCTAAGTACCTACCCTAGGCCTATTTGCGAAATCGAACAGGTATGTATCAAGTAAGACAAGCACCAGTAGGTATCAATAGAAACAGATGGATACAGTTTTACTTGAGATTAGACAATCTTAATCTATATCCTACTACTATTTACAATTGTGAAAGTTTGTGAGGATGTTTGTAAGAACATGCCTGAAATTTGTTACCGTGATAGATTATTAGCTCGATTAATATAGAAAATGTCTTATACCGAAATTCAATTTACAAATTAAATTAAACTTAGCACGGACGAATCCGACGGGCATTGCTAGTATTGTATATATTACAGCTGTTAAGGTGAGTCTGATTGTTCCTTTGACCCACACCGTTCACCTCGACCGATGAACCTTTACTATTGACCTTAGTACCTAAGGGTACCTACTACAATTATTTACATATCGTCCAGGATCGATATACATTTATAAGGTTGTGGGGTTAGGTCCAATATGTCATTTACGAATGATGGACGACTAAGGCACATTTAGGGTTTTATTCTAGGAATCTTTAAGCATAGGCGTAAATTTAATATATTTTATATCAAGCGAATCAATTATAATGTTCTTTATTAACAAGACTGAGACTTTCAAGGAAATATATATAAATACGTTGGAGAATACACACCACATTAAAGTTAGGTATATCACACGTGATGAAATTTCGTAAATAATAACGATATCCTCACGCCGTCCCACTAGGGTCCCCGATGGGGGAGGCAGAGGTATATAGGTAGTAGGTGCCAACGTAACAGATGGTGAGTCCATCGCCGTTATTCAAACATAAATATTATATACATGTCTTTGATTTTTTTTTAAACATGTAGGTTTGCTTTTAGAACTGGTTGCTTTTCGAAAATTACGGTGAATATATTTATAATGAAAGGTATAAAACTTGGCACATTTAATAATAATAATAAAAATATTACACACACACACGCGTCTTACGTGTCTCAAACGCAGCATACTCCTGAGACACGCATGTGACTAGTGGTCAAATTCAGAAGAGGTTGTCTATGGTCTTACTGAATGTTGAAATAAAAGGTAATATTCATAATAATGATAAAAATCTTTCTACTCTCCATAATAGCGTTCAAACTTTAATAAATATGAAATTCAGTCGAGTTACACTAGGCAAGCACGAGTATATATATTGCACAATATATATTTTTAAATAAGCGAACCGCTCCTACGCAGCAAAGCGGGCGTAATAAATTGTATCACTGAAGACAATAACATTGAATTTTATTCTTTCGTAGAAATAGAATCATTCATCGTGACCATTGGGCCATTTGAGCATTACGTAATAACGGTAATATGTAACTAAATGTTGGGAATGAAGGAATGTGACGTCTTTAAACGTAGCGACGAGAACCTCGTAAAACTGAAATAACACGAGCCACTCCCTCCAAAGATCTATGCTCAATATAACTGTGCTAGCATTTCCTCTAATAAAACAAGGTTCCGCCATTCTCTGATAAAATCTACTTACTGTTTGCGAGTGTTTGCAAAATATATTTTCTGTAAGCCTTCATTCAGTTTCAGTTCACAAGGACGCGAGGTCAAGGCTTTTTCTTTACGTCTTTCACTATTCATATAGAGTTTAACAGATAATGTCAGCCTTCTTAGGTGAACAAACTCTCATGAAAAACAAAACTTCAACACGTTTATCGTCCAAACATTCTCTAAATGACGATTACGTCACATTTAACATTTTCTGATATGAAACCAAAATAATTTATTCCGCCGTCTGCAAAATGCAGATATTCAAGTTCAAAAACCGATCTATGCCAAAGAAAGAATTTTCTGAAGACTAGTGAAGAATAGTGATATCTATTCCGTGTTGACTTCTAACCTTATGTCCAGAGAATTTTTATATTAGCAGATAGAAAGTACATGAGTTTTATGTATTTTATTTTTAGTTATTTTAAAGTACTTGTTATGCCCGCGCAATCACTTCGATTTCATATGTAGATTTTTTGCTGGAATAATAAAAATTATAATATATCCTCACTCCTTCCCACAAGGGTCCCCGAAGAGGTAGGCAGAGGTGTATAGGTAATACCCACACACCCACTTTCCGCCAGAGGTGCCAACGTGACAGATGGCGAGTCCATCGCCGTTACTCCAGCACGACTATACATACGCCTTTGAATTTCTTCTCAGACGTATGCAGTTTTCCTCTCGATGTTTTCCTTCACCGTTAAGCTCGTGGTGTGATTAATCACTGTACTTAAGTTTAGAAAAACTCATTGTGTCACTTCAAACTCAGTGCAGTCGGGATTCAAACTTGCGACCTTTGCGTCGCAGGCAACTGCTCAAACCACTCGGCCACCACGGCTCTGTGTCATCATATGTGTCAATCTAGCTAATTATCTATCTCTGTGCCAAATTACATCCGACTCCGTTCAGTCTGGCATGATTGACATCCTTACAGACTTGAACATGTATAAAATTAGAAACACTGGTTGACTGACCTTGTCTCCTGGGTTGGAGTTGCCGTCGGCGAGAGCTCCCGCCGTGCCGTCTTCGGCGTCGCAGTCGGTGGAGCACCCGCGCCATACCAGTCCGCCTTCGCGTGCGCTCCCTATAACAAAACAAGCATTACATCAAAACTTTAATAATAAATACGCTATATATAATAATAATTTACATAATTAATAATATTATATAATAATTTATATAATTTGTCTGTGTCACCTCAGTATAATTTGATTCCAAATTTCTAAACCTCCACAATCATGTATCAAGTATACAGATGCTCAACAACAACAACAGTCGTTTATATCAAGCGATAGAACTCTTAGTAATTATTTAAACAGGAAAACAGAAAGTGATTTTAAATCTAAAAAAAATATGAAATATTAGGCAATAATAATGAAAATGTTTTTACAATCTACGTTTGTTCTATAACCCTGAAAATATTAATAATCTTGATCTAGAATCTAGATTAAAAGCTTTGCGTGGAAAAATGCGTAGGCACCAATATTTTAGTGGTAGTAGATTTACCAAATACCTTTTTTTTTTCATACAACAGGAGTGGCAAACAAGCATACGGCCCACCTGATAGGAAACGGTTACCGTAGCCTATTAACGCTCACGATACCTAAGTATTACTTGCGCGTTGCCACTCTGTGTTCGGAGAGTTATAGTGTGTTGGCAGCGTAATGGGTTTAATCCCTCTGCTTCCAACACAATGTAACAATCCTCCCCCTCCCCAAGGAGCTCATTACTGGAAACCTTATTCACCGCGTAGGAACACAACACAAAAATTGTGTTATTTGGCTACGGACTTCTGTAAGGTGGAGGTCCTGCCCCAGTCGGGCAGCTCTGAATTCGAACGGGCAACCCGTTATGCCTACTTCTCTTACCTAGGTAAACTAGGTTTTTTGCAAGAGAATGAAAATCGAGCAAATAGACTCGAACCACTTGGCCAACACGGCTATTATATCATATAATAGCCGTGTTGGCCAAGTGGTTCGAGTAGTCGCCTGCAACGTAATTAATGCAAAATCGAATCCTCTCCTTAAATCCTCCTTCTTAAATATCAGTAATTTATTATGTAACAGTGATTATCACAACACATTTTTTTCGGTGAAGGAAAACATCGAGAGGAAACATCGAATTCAATGTAATGTACCTCATTGAATTTCTTCCCAAATGTATGCAGTTTTCCTGTATTGTTTTACTTGAGAAATGGCGATGGAACAGCCATCTATAATGCTAGCACCAAAATTATATATCATGCGTAAAAAATGGTGTTGAGTACACCTCTGCCTACCCCTTCGGGGACTATTGTAGTGGGGCGTGAAGATATATTTTGTTATTAGCACTAGAGTTTAATTATCAAGTTACCTATGACGGGAACCTTGAGGTCGCGGATTCGTCCCAAGGTATATCTTACTCATAATAATTGCTTTTTCATAAATCTACAAATTGCAAAACACTTGAGAGGGAAGTAATGTTATTGCATTCCGTCATTCCCGCGAAAAGCTGTAAAGTACACTAACTAAATCACACCAACGGGGATTGATTTGTATAATATCCGGTGTTATTCGAAGTCTGGAAATACGAGGCAGATTTCACAGTTGCAACTGGCAGAGATAAGTTTGTTTCTAGAAATACACTCCATAGTGTGAGTGAGAATGCACGGAGAACATAGACATTATCATAAATTTTACTCTTGTCGGCTTCTCTGGTGCAATACCATCCATTTGCTTCAGCGTATCTCTTTGACCACCGAGACCGGAAGACAAGATAAGACAGAAAGTAACTACATGTAAATTATTGTCATGTCTTATCATAGGACGAAGAAGTAGATAGAGAGGTAGGTTACAAAGGCCCCGCGCTTATTCACTACGAGTGATTATCCTTAAAAGTTTCCAATCGACTTTATAAGAACTATTTGTACTCCACTTTAAAATAAGTCATGTACGAAGTACCTTAACATCTAGTGCTAACACTGGAAATAGTCGGTCTTTAGATCGTATATCGCTCTGACGTCACCTGCTCAATGGTTGATATAAATTCTTCGGTAATGATCCATCCAACGTAACTTGCCAAGTACATATTTAT
>JACCPG010000494.1:0-37517 GCA_016069955.1 Drepana arcuata | reverse complement strand
TAACGGCGATGTACTCGCCATCTGTCACGTTGGCACCTAATATACCTCTGGCGGAAAGTGGGTGTGTGGGTATTACCTATACACCTCTGCCTACCCCTTCGGGGACCCTTGTGGGAAGGCGTGAGGATATTATTATTATTATGTTTGTAAGGAGGTTTGTTCCCGTTTTACGTAAAAATACTAAACCTCGAAACTAGATGAAATTTGGCACAGAAATCAGATTATAAGCGGGGATTTACTATTTTTTATTTTTAGGGATTTTTTATCTCCGAAATAAAACCAACCAACGTAATTAAAATTTCTGCGGGTGAGCGTGCGACGCAAACAAACAAAAAAAATTAAAACTGAGACGTCTAAAAGAATGCATTTTAGCTATTATTACTTGTGGCTTGCGATAAGTAGCACATTAGACGTCAACAGGCTGCAATTTTCCAAACCACCTGAGTAGGTACATTAGCTTGCATTTTCCTTTACAAACGTATATGTTATTGATTTTGATTAATCATCATTAAACATCACAATCAACACTCATTATTATCTAGAACGAGATATCCGATAGCAATAATATACCCTGTAGAGTTAAACACATTTCGAGTACACAGATATTGTCGCCGTGATCGGGAAATTTTGTTGTATGATATGGGATAGATACAAGTGCTGTCATTATCTGAAAAGAAGTATCTTAGCCTCACGGTAAGTGGTTACCGCAACCTGACTCACTCGCTAGGGATATCAATTTATAACTACTGACACTAAAATGATGGCTCGTACTTAACAGTTAATATACATAAAGTCGCCGGGCATATTAAATGTTAAATAGTAAAATAAATAAACACTTACTGTTGATTTGCAGTTATAAGAACTTCAAATAAGAATGATCTGTACGACTGTCACAGCTCCTGTACTAGCACAGGTATAAGTCACAAATACAAACACCTACCAATTGTAAATGTCATGACAGATTATCCTTCAAGTATAAATAAATAATGTTTACTGTACCTGTACTTGCTTCTAGCACATTCTATTAGGTAAAGGCTTGTGCCCTGCGTACCTAAGCGTAAATAGGCTACGTTCCCATCAGGTGGGCCGTAGGCTTGTTTGCCACTCTTGTTGCATAAAAGAATCCGAAAATGTTCATTGATGCTCCGCTGCTATTGGTCGTAGCGTTATGTTATAGCCTTATAACATATATACATACATATAATCACGCCTCTTTCCCGTAGGGGTCGGCAGATACCACTTCTTTCTACTTGCTACGATTCTTACATACTTTTTTCGCTTGCTCATGCTCTTCGGTTAGGGTACTCTTGACCTGGCCTTTTTTCAAGACGTCCCTAATTTGGTCTCAAAACGTCCGCCAACACTTTCATTAACATAACCTTTCACAATAAATGGGCTAGCTAATTCAAAATATTACATCAAATCGGATAAGTAGTTCTTAGGACTCAGTTTTATAATATTAGTTCAGATTAGTCACAAATTGTCTTTCAACCGATGGTCTATATATTAGAAAAAAAGCTACCTGTAATGTAAGTACTCGATGATTTACCTACAGCGTATTCACAACTTGTACAAAATGTGTTCTTCGAAAATTGGAGGCACTTTGTTTTTGCGCTTATTACGCGGGGAAACCGCGGGGTATAGCTAGTTATATTTATGAAGACGAGAGAGTATTATCACCTTAGGGCTGTAGTTTGTAAAACAGGTACTCGCACACAATGTCCAATAACATAAAACTGGCTGTAGCATTAGTAAATACCATTGTTAAGACAATCTTGTTACTACAATGTCTTAACACTTATTATGTGAATATCAGATAAAGAAAAACTACGTACTTTTACATTCAATACATTTAAAGACTTCTTATTGGATAAATAAATTACAAGCTTGCATTCAAATATCAAGTAATTATTTTTGATGTTACAAAGTTACATAGGCTCCAAAACAATAAGATATACGAGATCTTAAGACTTTATTAAGTTCAGTGCCACCTCTAGAGATATGGTGGTTAAATTATAATTAAAGACATTGCGGTTTTGTCCATATCTGGATGAATTCGAGTGGTTCGCACCAAGACCTCGCATCAAGCTTTTATCACGCCGCTACGGACTTTCGCTAGTTTTACTAATTGGAAAACTTTTAAGTTGGAACAATGTATCAATTTTAAAGCAGGTGCTAATTTCAATTTCGTTAACGCACTTGTAATGTGTTCTGGGCCTGTGCCCACTGAATTAACGATCCGAACGAGGACACCCTGGATTTGTTTACCTAATTTATTATTGAATTGGGTTCGTTTCTTTTGAGAAGAACGAATATTTGTTAAATGGTAAAAACAATAATATTAGCAACTTCAGAATAAAAGAGTTATCTCTCACTTTATATCATCAAAATTAAATGTGATGTAGCAGGTGTAGCAGTCGTATACAGGTTTCCTCTCGATGTTTTCCTTCACCGTAAAGCTCGTGGTGTGACTAATCACTGTACTTAAGTTCAGAAAAATTCATTGGTACAGTCGGAATTCGAACTTGCCATCTCTGTGTCGCAGGCATCTAGTCAAACCACTCGGCCACCACGGCTTAATATTTTATTGTAAACATATTTTATTGTTAGAATTCTTCAGATTTTCAGACTTCAATTCTGTGCGTCTTCACAAACTTTCGCATTTAAATTAGTAGAATGAAAGATATGAAGAAATCCAATTCGCATATCACAATTATGTGGAGTATCGTAAAATAAGAGTTCTATGTATTTATTTTATTTTCTCTCTTTTTTGTTTTCGTAGTACGTCGTAGGTACATATGCACGAATTATGTTTTTGATGCAAAGCATAACATCAATTACATCAACGATTCAACAAGAAGAAAGCTATCACTGCACGTGATGGGAAAAAATTAGTTTTTCCCATTACTTGCATATTACCCGGCGTGGTTAATTGTGAGTGATGAACTGAAACTTGATAAAATGGTGGGTTATATATTCAGCATGATAAGGTAGGGTAAGTGTGGTTTAGATCGAGATTAGTATCAATAACATATGCACCTTGGTCAGTGAAGACGAGTACGGGAGCAATGCCTCCATTCTGCAGCTTGTCCGTGCTCTGTGCGTGCACGGAGTTACGCAGCCAGCCAGCCAGTTTGTCGCGCATCGCATCGCACATACGAGTACCGGACACGCCGCTGCTCCCGGCGCCGGCGCCGACCTCTCACCACCCGAGCCAAATTTTTCAACGGTGGTATTCAAAATAACGCGACGTAGCCCGATATACACCCACGATCGCTCGATCCTTTTAACTCCAATGTCAAACTCCACTGTACAAACCACCAATAAATTCGGTAACTATGATACACCAGGCGTAAGTACTACGTGACCGAACACTTGGTACAAAGTTGCCTACGTAGCCACAACACGACCTTAGTAGATCACGAGCACGCGGAAAAGAGTCTATCAACTTTTTTTATTTGTGTTAACTGTTGAGAATTTATCGACGGAAAAATGTGGAAAGAAAATAAGAAAATTGGAAATTTTTCGGGTTCTGTTACAGAAATTTATATTTTTTTTATAATATTTATAATTCAAGAATTTAACGAAGTTCAAAAAGTAAAGCAGAGATACGCGTAAAATATGTTAGCGAGGAACGGTTGCTCGAAGCAGACTGTCTATTCCGGGCCCGAGCGAGCACGTGGGCGCGCCGCCCGCCTTGCCGCTGTCGCCCGCCCACCGATCAATGGGCACGAGATCTGATACCTCGTCACAATTTTGCTTACGTCGCGCTATTATCATATTTGACTTGTATATTATTTTAAATATCTCCTAGTAATAATTTTCTAGGTCAGTCTCATCACAAGACATATATTGTGACTTAAATAATTATTATTTAGTTTGATTTTCCCTCCTATTAAGACTTACAAAATTAACTGTTAACAAGGTCAAGTCATGGGACCACAGCGAGCTTTCACTGAATAAAATGAGAATGCAACGATTCGGAATTCCATTACAGTTGTATGTTATGTTACTGAAATTAATATAACTTATGCTCGTAGATTCAAGGATACACTTTTTGTGCACTTAGGCTAAAATTATTTGCATGCTTGTTTAGATTTATGAGACGTGTAAGTTAATTATAACTAACGTAAACATTATAAAGAGAACTGCCTGAGGATTGCCGAAATACGTCGCTTTCAAGGGAAAATGTTTCGTAACGATAGTTCTCTAGCCCAAGAAATAGAGGATGATGTAAGGTGCATCGTGTATTACCCTACTCAAACTGCCATGGACACGTACGGTTGGAACATTTCATTTGAGTTCGAATGAGTTTGAGTTGTACCTTTAATGAAAAACTGAATGTATAAATTCAGCAGGAGACATCTAGTAAGTTTTTGATTATACATTTGTATATTACTGCTTCGTTTCAACAGATAATACTTCGCATTCACATTTCATCGCATTCATATATTTTGTATCTACGCAATGATGCACTATTCATCCAAATCTTCACAATTATTATATTTTTAGTAAATATACTTATAGATAGACGACATAACAACTGCTGAGGTTTAAGAATGACTGTTGATGAAGTGAAACAGGTCTGTAGATTTAGAGTAAATTATTTTTTGGTTCCCTATTCAACAGTTAACATATGCATTTGTCTAATTATTTTTAAAAAAAATGTGCTTGAGTAACGGCGAAGGATTTGCCATCTGTCACGTTGGCACCTAATTTACCTCTGGCGGAAAGTGGGTGTGTGGGTATTACCTATACACCTCTGCCTCCCCCTTCGGGGACCCTTGTGGGAAGGCGTGAGGATATATAAATATATATAAAACATAAAAAAATGTCGACGCGAAAACGCGTTATAACTCATAATTTAATTTCAAGAATTGTTTATACAAATAAATAGGTTATTTGGCAATAACACAGTTATTTTGTACACTGAGTGATTTATCAAGAAACACGTTTCGATTGTTCAGCATTAAATGTGTTACTATGCGTAACAATTATTTTTGTTTCGAATGCATTTTTTATATCTGTGCTGTGATAAAACTTTCCACTCACATCGCTGCCCCCGCAAAAGTGATGCAAAAAGCTTGGTGAACCTTGAACTTGTTGAGGTATCTTAATAACTTTCACCATAGGAGTATTCCCTAGACAGTTTATCAAGAAGTATGCGAAAAGATTTTATTGGGTCAGAGGCGCACGAATGTTATACAACTCAGTCCAGTAAGTCAGATTCTATAAGATTATTTTATATTCTATACTATTCTCTTTGGAGAGGCAGTCCAAATAGTTGGTTGTTTAGTTCCAGTCTGTATTTGTACATAAAAAGATTAAAACCGCCTTATACCTACATCATATATACCTAAATATATATATATATCGTAAGTAGCATATAGGTAGGTAATGGTATATAGCCTACGCAACTATAAAATAATATAACCAAATAAACGCAAATGTAAAACTACCTAATGAATAAAATATTTATTATATTTTATTTATATAAGCCGTGGTGGCCGTGTGGTTCGAGCAGTTGCCTCCCGTTCGAATCCCGACTGTACCAATTAGTTTTTCTGAACTTATGTACAGTGATTAGTCACACCACGAGCTTTACGGTGAAGGAAAAGATCGAGGGGAAACCTGCATACATCTGAAAAGAAATTCAAAGGCGTATGTATAGTCGTGCTTGAGTAACGGCGATGGACTCGCCATCTGTCACGTTAGCACCTAATATACCTCTGGCGGAAAGTGTGTGTGTGGGTATTACCTATACACCTCTGCCGACCCCTTCGGGGCCCTTGTGGGAAGGCGTGAGGATATATTATTATTATTATTTATATTCAATCACATTTGCTCTTCCTGAGGTAAGCGCGTTCAAAAAACATCAAACTATATATATAAAATCGTAACAAACTTTCTTCTCATCATTGTAGGTGCATATTTACGTATCACCTAACTGCCTACTAATACAGCAAGGTGACTCAGGTTAGATATGTAGGTATGACTCCGATCACTTACGCACATTATGATAATGAGTCATGTGTACTATGTTCTGTTCAGAGTACGGGGGTTGAACAACCCCTAGCAAAATATTGACAGACATGCCGCCGCCTGGAGTGTCCCCTACGCCCTTCAAACGACCTTCCCATTTGTACAATATGTGTGATGTGGGTACTTACTGCTTATGCACGGCACGTTTTTACAAGCGATTTTTTTATACTTTTAGGGTGGTAAATGGACGTGACAATTTTAATAACGTTAAATTTAAATGAAACTCATTCTAATTTTCTTGTGGAATATTGGTTAAACTATTTTATATTTTAAATAATAATTTAGTTCTTTTCTACCATAAACAATAACTAACCCATTGAACTATGTTGGTACAACATAAACCTACAACACGGCAAACGTATCTTTTTCTAATATGTGTTCATAGTACTGCATTACCCTGCTCTTTAACTGGTTATCGTGGACTTTACTTAAAGAAATTGAAAAAATAAGGGAATAGTGGCAGAATGTTTGCGTTAACCCTTGACCTTCCCCTGCCCTTGTGGAACTAATAATAAGAAGGGGAGTGGGGTAAGCACGGGATGAACGGGCGGCTCATCCCGTTCTTCCCCCACTCCCATTTCACTTTCTTTCGCTGTACAAATATGCTATAAAATTTTGTGTCGTCTATCGAAACCTATGTAAACATATCCATCTTTGTTCTGGGCATGGTTGGATACTATAAGCTAGAAGTGAGGCGGGACTTGGCAAAAGCTAAGCACGTATTCCAAATTTTCCGAGTTAAACTAAGTAACCCTAGAGTACTGGCGTCACTGAGGCTGCTCGTTCCTAACACCAGTCTGCGACGAGAGCCAAGGCCAAGACTCTGAGGTCCCAGTGGCTCGCACCAATAAAGCTAAGTTTGCTCCAATAACAAGAGCAGTTAAGCTATTAAACAGAGTATCACAGTACATTGATATTTTCACTTGTACATTGGCGGAATTTACGAAAGTAACTATTAACCTGATATCAGGTCCTCTGTAGCTTATTTATCGTATTAGGTACCACCTGTCATGGTAATATATAAATAATAAATAAATATCAATAAGCCATATTAAATGGAACAATGTTTTTTAATTAGGTAAATTCTATAGATACCTATATTATATTCGAATAGCTCCGAAACAATTGTGCTAATAATCAATAGGTATATGTTAAAAGTATCGGTCTTCAGTCGCGGAGAGCGGCGACGTTACACATGTCACGTAGCAAAGATAGTTCTATGAAACATGCATTTGCGAGTACCAAGGCCGTTTTACACATTCAATTAAATTCGTTTTCCTTAGTTCATTCCATTTCAATTTATGAAAAGTAAAATAGTACTCAAATGTCTGTCCAGTCAAGATTGCATCTTCGTATGGGTTGATATTACACAACAGGTAAGGTTCTTGAAACTTAAGAACATTCGCCTTACCTTTCCGCTGCCCTACTGCATACGATTAAGAAGGAATTCAACAGCCGTCGACAGGCAATCGACTAGCCTGACACGTTGACTCTTAAATGTATGTCCGATGAAACGAGGGTGCTATGACACTTTTGCCTACCTGTTTGAGGACTCTTGTGTGAAGTTACGCCTTCACACAAGAGTCCCCAAACAGGTAGGCAGCTATAGATGTATATATATATCGTTCAAATTCTTCATCTGATCTGGGCACTTGTGAAGGTCATACACAAACACCGTTTCGGAAAATATCCTTCAGTCTTTTGTGTAAATTACTACGGCGTAGCTTCATAGTGCATCATACAATTCACATGATTTGTATTTAAAATAGAAGGACGTAACCAACTCAAATTAAAGTTTAATTAACATCACAATATCATTGTTGTCGTTGTTCACGAGAACTCGACGCATGCTAACTCAATATTGCAACGTACCTTTCGGTACCAACAATAGCCATGGTGTTTGGTTACAATTAGTAAGAACACCAACTAATTTGGCATTCATTATTATGTATGTATTTCGTTAGTAATAGGATAGTGTCTTTGTTTTTGAAATCGTTCAAGTTTTAATTAAATTTAAAATAGTCCAACCGTTTAATTCCATCAAATGCTAATTTTAATTGTCACTCTGCTTAGATAATTCCTTACGGAATATAGGCAAGAATAATCACCTCACCTCTTCCATATAAATATGATTAATTCATTCTTCGTCAAACAGTAATAGAAAGTGTAATCAGCGGTATGCTTTATAAACCCTACTCTTTAGACTTGCCGACGTATTTCGCTTCATCCCCGTTCATTGATTAAAATATTTTATTTCATAACTAGCTGTGCCCACGACTACGTTCGCGTGGAAAAGAAAAAATCAGTTTTTAAAATAAATTTATAAATTATAAATTTTCAAATCTATAAATTTATAAATTTATAAATTTCAAAATTTATAAATTTTCAATTTATATCCGTCTCCCACGACCTTCACCTCAGATCCTCAGACTCCCTCCGCCTCTGCACTCCTATCCATAAAACCTCTATTGAGCATCAGTCTTTTGGTATTACTGCGGTGCGTTTATGGAATCAGCTTCCTTCTAACATTAGGATAGCTCCCACCAAAATAATTTTCAAGCGCCTAGTAAAAGAGCACTACTTGAAAGCATCTTAGAACTCAAATATTTACTAGTCTCCTATATGTTTAAATATTTTATGATGTTTCTTGTAATATATATGTGTGATGTGTTTGTAACTTGTTTGTGTATGTTCATATATTGTATGTATGCCTATATTGTATTTATTGTATAGTTCATTATTTGTTCATATCCCTAAGCTAATCCGTCTGTGCACACCCGCTTCAATGTTTCTCCTGTCAAGGGTGGTTGACTGGTAGAAAATGCTTTAGCATTAAGTCCACCACTTGTACTTTAATTGTGCATAAAAATTAAATAAATAAATAAATAAATAAAAGTAGCCTAAGTCACTCCATTTTACATTAGCTATCTACTAGTGACAGTCCCGTCAGAATCGGTTCAGCCGTTTCAGAGATTAGCCGGAACAAACAGACAGACACAAAAATTGTAAAATAAAATATTTTTGTGTATGTACCGTATATACTATATTCATATGCATGTAGTAAAAAGCGGATATTTCAATATTACAAACAGACACTCCAATTTTATTTATATATATCTTAATATATATATAAATTACGTGTCACGTTGTTTGTCCGGGATGGGCACCTTATTTTTTTTTTGCACGCAGAGTGCAGTTTGATCCAACTTAAAAGATAGGATAGCTAGGATATCACAATTGGACCCAATAGGTGGCGCTACGATCGTGTTTCAGGAAATTTTACTTTTTCACCCGGGCGAAGCTGGGCGGGACAGCTAGTGTATATATATAACATAGATTACATTACGGCGTCTGTAAAATATTGCCAGTATACTACTTTAATTATACAATACTTTGCGATACTTCATAACCGTTACAATGATGTCAGAGTTCATATCGTACCTTGATAAATAGACTTGTGGATCTAAATATCAAAATGTGCAAATCCGAACTAAACATAAAACGGTAAAGAACTTGCTTAAATGCGTAATAAAAAAATAATGTGATAGAAAAACCTTCAGAAGTAAGAACGAAATGTAATCAAATAACCTACAATTTGATAACTTGCTGTGTTGCTATAGGCATTTATGTATTTGTGGCATTTGTATCAATTACAGCGAAGCCACATTATGAGCGGCTGATTGAACAAATTGTTAAATTGAGAGACAGCGCTGTCGATAAGTGTCCAACCCATGCCTCGATATGTATGAAAGCTTTCTTATTTGTTTGGATATAAAGGAACAGCGGAGATCTGTATTATAATTAGACGCGACCGTCAGTTATTCTGAGATTGCGAACGATGTCATGTGACCTGGCCTACAGCAGTTGGTCCGATAGTACGTAATACTCATCTTTACTTGTATCAACGTTCGTTACATACCTACAAGGGAACTAATGTAAGAATTAAAGGCACATTTTCGCGACGGTAACAAGAGACCTTGTACAATATTGGTAATTAGCGCTGAGGCGAATGGAATGTCATTCACAAGCAAAATTACTAGACTACATGCTTCATTGATCTGTGATCTAAGCCTTGCCTTTCACGAGCAACATACTTCTGTCTTCAAAGGTGGTCTATCCACTATTTAATAGATACATATCCCTTTCACAAGGGTCCCAAAAGGGGCCAGTGGATGTGTAACAACATCCTCTTTTCGCCGGAGATATATTTAGGTGCCAACGTAACAGATAACAGTCCGTCGCTTCTTAAGCACGACTATATATACGTCTTTTAATTTGGTATCCTAACGACGTTTACCGTAAATCTCGTAATGTGATTAATCACTATCTGAATTCAGAAATACCTCAGACACACCGCTTGAGTTCGAACCTACAATCTCGATTTTGCCGACAACTACTCAAACCACTTAGCCACCGTGGCTCAACAATTTAATATTAATCGCATTGTATACATTTAACACAATCGTAATGAGAGACACATCCAACATCCAATCTGCAAGGTAAGGTAAGGTGTTTTGCTTCCATGCTGAGAGCAATGGAAGCAAAATCAACATAGGAACAATCAATATATTTCACGCATGCGTCACTGACGTGGAAAGTCTTCGCGGCAGGTTTTCGTTGTTGTAGAACTAAAGAAAAACAATATGAAATCATAGGTACCCAAGTTCACTGAGGATGCACAAACGTACTTGTTTATACCTACTATCGTCTTGTATATGCGATATAAATAGAATGTACTGGGAAGGTAATATGTACGTGTAATTTCTTGTATGAATTTTAGTGACTTCTGAAGCAGCTATGCTATCGGTGCATGTTCATAGAATAAACATTGTATGTCGCTGTCATCATTTGTCTAAATAAAAGTATGTGCTAAAGCTGTTTCAACCAGCACAACCCTATGAGTGTCCCTACATAATTGGTACGCCCTTCACGCAAGGACGTTACAATTATCTCGTTCCAGCATTGTGAACTTCTATCCCATCTATTGGTACTTGGATGTATTAAAGGTATAGTACTATTTTATAATTTTGAGGCCGTGGTGGCCGACTGGTTCGAGTAGTTGCCTGCGATACAAATAATGCAAGTTCGAATCCCGACTGTACCAATGAGTTTTTCTGAACTTAAGTACAGTGATTAGTCACACCACGAGCTTTGCGATGAAGGAAAACATCGATAGGAAACCAGTATTCGTCTGGGAAGCAATTCAAAGGCGTATGTATAGTCGTGCTTGAGTAACGGCGATGGACTCGCCATCTCCCATCATATGTCTCAGAAGGTAAAAAGGTATTTCATCGTTCGCAAAACGTATCGATGCTTTGTTAGGAGGGAGTGTGATGCGAGGCGCGGCGCAATGAGGGAGTACCTCGACCCTACAGAAAACTCCTCGATGAGGTGCTTTGCCATGAGGACTTTGTTCGACCCTAACGTCTTTAGTACAGCGCGTCCTATAAGCATAAGATCGCGGGCGCGCAAATGAAACTTGTAATATTGCTACGTATTGGATTTTTAACTTTGGAGGGCAAAACGCTAGGCATATTAAAAAAGACTTTCTCCTTTACGCTACTGTATGTATACCGTATATATGAAAATTTAAAATCATAAAACAACTCTGTAGTGTTCTTTGCTCGGCCGATTGGCCTTCAACTTGACATATAATGTATTTTAAATGCATGCCTTTTAGTTGTCTATAATTACTACTAATATAATTTTCAAAGCTAAAAGCTTTCTAGAAGGCTAAGTGAAGCGCAATTTGCATGATAGGTCTATATCCATTCTTATGTTCAATAAATATTTAGTTTCAAGGCTCAATTGATACCGAAGGCTTTCATTGGATAACGTTCTTGGAAATAAAATACATACATACAAAAAAAATTGTTGTTATATATGTATTATGTTATGTAATAGTGTTATTAAAATCGGTTAATATGACTGTACTAACGTATTTTATTTATAATATTTCGATCCTCTATTACTCACGCCTTCCCACAAGGGTCCCCGAATGAGTTACCAGAGGTGTATAGGTAGTACCCACACACCCACTTTCCGCAAGAGATATATTTTAGGTGCCAGAGAGACAGAGTTCATCGCCGTTACTCAAGCACGACTATACGCCTTTTAATTTCTTCTCAAGCGTATGCTGGTTTCTTCTCGATGTTTTCCTTCACCGTAAAGCCCGTAATGTGACTAATCACTGTACTTTAGTTCAGAAAAACTCATTGGTACAGTCGGAATTCGAACTTCCGATCTTTGTGACGCAAGCAAGTACTCGGTCACTACGGCTTTTAATTTTATTACTAAACCATTTTTACATTATTTTCAAGGTTAAAGATAGAACGACGACAAATAATGTGTAAGGATAGAAACCACATGGTGCCGTTAGTACATTTGTCAGTCTGAAATTTAAACTGTAAGTTATAATAATAACAGAAGTCTAGGAAAACTAGTTTAGATAAGATATATACCACACATTTATGATATTAATAATAATATTACAATTATATTTATCATATTAATGATTACAATAATAATATTATAATTATATACAATACCTAGGTATTTATTTGTAATATCTTTAAACATAAACGCCGTTGATGATCAAATATCTAACTGCATCAATATAAATCGATATCAGATATCGGTGATAAAATAATGAATAAGCGTTTGTCATCAGAATGATGAAATATTACGGCTGGATGGTTTTTTCCATGTAGTTCCATGCAAAATCTATTGTACACAGTTAATTTAATATATGAATCCTTTAAGGAGATTAACAGTTGTCGAGAGGGGTTGGGAGCTTCTCTCAATGAACCTTGAAATATACTTATTTCACTGCTACCTTTTGTTTAAGCGAACTACCCTAATTAAGAACATCGAACGGGAGAGTACTTATAGATAGTGCCATCCACGAAGGCGCACCCCACTATTCTTCCTTACAGTTTATAGTGTAAGTGTGCAACCCTCCACTAATGTTTGCGTATTATCAGTACACACTGATTACCTATGAGTACACACGCACACTACAATTAATAGACTCGGTTCAAACTCACCGTATCCCGCGATCCCCTCGACTAGAATTTGGTGGTGCGCGTCTTCGTGGATGGCATTATCTAAACTGATTTTGATTTAGTTACGCAAAGGCGAATAAATTATTAAGAATACAGTCTCTTAAGTCTATCATTTAATTGAAGTATTTAATTTATTATTATTTTTTATTAGTAGAAATGATTGGACATTGATTTACAATGTTTTTTATTTAATATCTAATATTATTATGATTCGTAGAGAATATCACGCTCATTTATTGTGTCTACCTTAAATCCCAACAACAGTTAGTCAAGTCACGTGATTTGATATTTGGTAACAGAAATCATATTGTAAAGGAGTTGTATGTAACTTTGCCTCGTAACGCGATACAAATTCAAGCCACATTTCAACATGGGTGAGCTTTAGTATGCCTCGCTCTAAAAAGGTTGATTAAAATTATGTCTGCTCGTGGTTAACTTAAAATGTACTGAACTGAGTTAGCTGATGTATTGTATAATATGTTCTACTACGTGTCACTAGTATAGAGTATAAACAAGCTCGTTGATATGTATCATAGATATATGTGTGTAAATATTATACACATAATTATGAAAATTTACTATTTTGTATCAATGTACGCCATCCGACTAAAATGGTTAGTTCAAATAACGTTTTGGTACCTATGTAACTTTTTAATAAAGATAGCGATTTCCGCGAGGTACATCACTACATATGTACATACATTACATATAGACGTACCTATCTATATATATATAACTCAAAGGTGACTGACTGACATCAACGCACAGCCCAAACCACTGGACGGATCGGGCTGAAATTTGGCATGCAGGTAGATGTTATGTCGTAGGCATCCGCTAAAAAAGGATTTTGATAATTCTACCCCCAAGGGGATGAAAGTTTGTAAGAAACTTTGTAAATTATAAACCGATCGGGCTGAGATCGGGCTTTGCATGCATAAAGCTACTATGACGTATACATCCCCTATACACACACGCATCCAAAATAAATAAAAAATACTGCGCAAAGTCACTATCCCACGCGGACGAAGTCGCGGGCACAGCTAGTTAGTAATATAAAAGCTTCAAAACGTATTTTTTTTAATGCTAGAGCTTAACTTAGTATGCATACCGGTCCTCCTTCACGCGACTCTAACTTTGACGAACACGCCACGCGAGCTTAATGAAGTAATATTAATGCTTGTACGCCAGTTTAGTACTTATCAGTGTCATGCCATCTATAATGTCAACATTGCAGGTTCAAATCTTGGTTGTACATCAATTCTTTTTTGAAGAAAAACTTCATGGGAGAACACTCATATGGGAAGACGCGCAAATATGTAGATATATAATAATATATATAATATATCCTCACGCCTTCACACAAGGGTCCCCGAAGGGGTAGGCAAAGGTGTACAGGTAATACCCACACACCCACTTTCCGCCAGAGGTATATTAGGTGCCAACGTGACATCCGCCTTTGAATTTCTTCTCAGACGTATACAGGTTTCCTCACTATGTTTTCCTTCACCGTAAAGCTCGTGGTGTGACTAATCACTGTACTTAAAAAAGTGAATATGTAGATATGAGTGAATAATACTTAAAAAAGTGAACATTTTACAGTCATTAAATAAGAACGCACAAGGTACGAAAGTATTCAGACCTGGGTACCTTATGTACTGTAAGAACCTAGGTAGGTAAATCATGAAGTTTATATCAACATCGTTTTTGCTGGAAAAATCATGGAAAAACGTTTTTCGTTGTGGACACAACCTAAAGAAAGAGAATATACTGTTGATAACGATAGTGTATCTACCTGTATGTACATACCCTTATATTGAAAAAAGAATCAAAACGCATTTTAAGTGTGAACATAATTATGCGAATAGTGTATTTCGCTAATACCTACTGAAAATCGATGACTCAATAGATGCATACTTTCCTCATAATTGACTAAACCTGTAGTGCATCTGATCCAATAAAAGAAGATTTATCTTTTCCTTTTCGGCAAATCATGCATAAGTATAGATAGATAGATAGATACTACTCTCAATAAGACGTTAACGATTGCTAGTAATTGAAGTTGCTATGTACCTAAAGATCTGTGGTATTGTGTGGTAATCTTAGTGACTAGCTTGATATGTACTTACCATTACATGCGTTCCCTGGCGGCTGTTCATGGTGATGCATTGCTCGAAGCACCGTGATGCGTGTGAAGGATCGCGCCCTTTCATGTCACAAACGAGACTGACTGAATTGCACGAGCGGTCAGCGTTGCTGGCTGAAACACTAGGCGCTCCCCGCACGCCGATACCCGCCCCACTCCGCATGCGCAGCGCAGCTACAGCTGCCTGCTCCTGTATTACTTAAATTTGTTGCAATCCGTTTTCGAGGTGTCGGCTGGAGGTTTCAATAGGTCTAGTAATAAACAGAGCAATTGCATCATGTGTCTCCCATCCTACACAGGGATGTTTTTATCGAATCATAAATAAATTAAAAATGAAACTGATTGCAAATATCTGCCGTAATATGGACTATGTATTTATGTAGTTTGTTGAATGGCGTTATCCCAGTCAGCTTATACCGGCAGATAATTTAGTTAAGTCGGCAAGAAAGTGCGTGTAGGTACTTATTTAATATTACGATCTCTCCCTATTTGTAGTTCTACAACAATATTATTCTATGTTTATATGTTTAGGTACCTTATAATTCAGACTTTATAATCACGGCTCATCCCGATAAAAAAGTTGAACATCGTAGATTAGAATAAGCAATGCTCCTCCTAGAATCTAGAACAAATTGATATGTGAAAATGCTTTTTTGCTTCGAAGCATTCACGTCCTGCGAAGGCCAGGCTATATTTTTACCAGGCTATATTTTTACCAGGCTATCTTTTTACTCAATAAAACCTCCGCTGTGGCCATTCGTTGAAAGTTGAGCCCCACTTTGGCTACCTGTAGCTAGTTCAAATCAAATTCCTATCATGAATACAATGTGAGGTAGGTAGACTATGCATTTAGCTGTAGTTAAGTGGTAATATGCCGGTTAATATTATCAAGTTACTAATGTTCGGTAGGTACAGTCGCGCGATAAGAGTTTGGCTTTGACCGTTATTGCGCAGAAATCAGAAATTGGGTATCAACGGGCAATTAGCGGGGTGCGGGGCGGGTGTGTAGGCGCACGCGGTGCTCTGATTGGCGCTCCAGTCGTTCCCTGCCTCCCGCATCGATACGACGTACCGCGCACTCCTGTTGTACAATCACTTTCACAAGTGAATTGCTATTTTTGTTAATTGTTTATTGTTGTCGATTGTTATCATTTGTTGAGTTTGTTTGTTTAAGTTTGTCAGTTAAGTTTTTTTTTTGTTTGTATGTAGGTACCAATTTCACATGTATCTTGGAATAAATAATTTTATTAAAAAACAATTATTTAGAATTTTCATCGCTGTCTCTGTAAACTTGAAAAGGAAAAAAACATTTTATATAAGTAAAATAACTATCAATAGTTTTAATAAATGAAGAAGTTTATCTATTTCGTATTATTTTCTAGCATTATTACCACTGTACATGAATTTTGACCCACTCAAATATCTAACCTGGTACATAAAAAAGGAAAAGTATTGTGTGCGTGACAGTACCAAAGCGCAGTAATCCCCTCCGAAGGTCAAAGCCAAACTCTCGCCGCGCGATCTGTATTAGGTCCGATCCGAAACTCCATATAAGTAGTTAGTCTCAACTCGTACGTAGCTTCTGTTAAAAGCTATCATAATTCAAGAATGTTTAAGCAACATATATATAACATATATAAATACGTCCGTTTCTCACTCGTAATTAATGAAGGCAATTGCTCGTGGTACCCACGGCCTCTGAAAACTACGTACTAACTTAATTCTGTGCATGCACATGTGAATCGCAGAGGCGAATATTGTTTTCATAAATCCACATGTGGGATCAAAGAGGTAAAACAATAACAATAGATCCATCTTGTGGAATTGGAATGAGGATCCTAGTGAACATTCAAGGTCGTTCAAGGCCGCGGCACACGCCCGAAATGCTAGCACGCTGGCGCGTATTTCTGTAACCTCATGCAATTCGTTACAATTAAGAAGGCGAGAGAGTTACTATCAAATTTATGTGTCGTACCGACAAATACCGATAAATGCGACAACGTGACAGCTGTTTTCTACTCATTTAATATTTAAAAATCACCTTAACATCGTCGTTTACACTGGCATTACTGCGCCTACATACCTACTGAAAATCGAAGAGACAACGCTACCTACGTGAAAAGATGTAGTGTAAATACATTGCTGCTTGTTTAGCAACGCGCTACCGATAGCGTGTTACAAGCGCCCTAGACGGCGGAAACCGCTTACTATCAGGCGGACCGCGTACTTGTTTGCCAGCGTGCCATGTATTTTACCGCCTTCCCACAAGGGTCTCCCAACGGGTAGGCCTCTGTATTGTTACACAGAGGTTTCTAATACAATACCCGTAAACCCACCCATAGCTATATTTTGGGTGCCACCGTGACAGTCAGTTATAATAATATAATAATAATAATATAATATATCCTCACGCCTTCCCACAAGGGTCCCCGAAGGGGTAGGCAGAGGTGTATAGGTAATACCCACACACCCACTTTCCGCCAGAACTATATTAGGTTAATATAACACACGACTTAATCTCTCTCTCTTCTTCATTCTTCAATCTTAATTTAACTTTTTTTTATTTCTTCTCAATATTTCACTTCACTGTTAAGCTCGTGGTGTCACCTATCACTGTACTAAGTTCTAAGTGGGAAATTAGACAAATTGTATACGTATGATATTTTTACTATATTTTATTAATATAAAATTAAAAGCAGCCATTATTACAGCATACACCAGATTAATTTGTAACCATTTAATAATAACTAGTACTTAATTTACGCTTTGATATAAGTAAATGAAACTACTATCATAAATGTAAGCAATATAATAATAATGTGTGAGAATTCAAGTAAATCACGATTGAAAATAATAAATTGTGGTAAGGTTACATTGGAAGGTACTAGCACAATATGTATTGAGGTAAGATATGTACCTACTCAAGTTAAGGGAATAAGTTTAAACTCATACGATTCTTGCTTGATGTTATTGTCATGGTTCCTAGATCACAGTATCAGGAAATAATAATTTAAAACATTTTACACTACATAAGCTGATAATACATTTACACATTGGCCTCATACCACAAGAGGACTAAATTATGTAAACGCTCAATTGGCATATCTAAATGGAACTTGTTGATTAGATTGTTCAGGAGCCTTAACATGAGATGCTATTACAATAATAATTCAATAATGTTATAGCAGCAGATGTATATGAAATCTATTCATCATTCCCTTTCGCACTCTTAAATGGCATATCACAGTATAGCCACAGAAAAGATGCACTGGTACAAGATAATGCTTTAATTGGCATGTTGATGCCATGCCATGACCTTGCCTAATATTTATAATAATATAAGTAATAAATGATGTTATTGCAACATTTTCATGATACCAATGTATTATGGAAAAATGCAAAGGTCATCAATAATAATATATTGGTGTATCTTTAACTACTTATAACTAACATATTAAAATTCCAAATATATACAGAAACATTTGTCAAATGAATTTTGTATTGACAGGTAAGTTATAATAATAAATATAAGAGTATATAGGTATTAACTGCAGAAGTCAAATCATAGTTTATACTGAATTAACTTTATTAGCTGAATAGTTTACAATGACAACATACTTTATCATATATGTATTCAATGAAAACAAACTATGAATCATATTTTTTCAAGTTTTATTAAACAATTTGACAGTTAAAACAAGCCCATAATAATTTTAAACAAAAGAACATAAATCCCATGATTCCTAATAGCTTACTATGTAATAACAATGAGTGTAAGGTAAAAATAGTAAGCATTATAAATAATTTCATTTTCTATGTTGATAGGCATAGTCATCATATACAATGAGTCACACAGAATAACAAGCATGTACCTAAAGTGTCAAGAGAAACAATGGTTTGGTGGGTTAATTTCAAACAGACAAGAAACAATATTTTATCTTAGTATGAATGGTGTACATATATATATTTAAGCCCCAACTGTCCTTAGCCCAAGTATGTAAATTAAAGTTAGTTCCAAAACATGCTAAGAACATTGTATTTATAAAAGTAACTTTATTAGTTGTTCTCTTGACCTTATCTAATTGTTTTTTTTTATATTTTTGAAACAGATAAGTGCTTAACAAACATTTCACTCAAAATATGTGTGTGTATCTAATAATTCTATACATTTATACAGATATAAAAAGAATCTTACTTAAAAATAATGTTTAACTTTATCATATTTAGTTTAAGTAAAAATGAGAAATAAAAGACTGCTAGCAATGGCCTAACACTTTTCGAACTTAGCAAGCACAGTTATCCCCATCCCTGTTGCGGCCATTTTCATTGGCATTTAACTTAATCTGGTCTGGGAACTCATTGTACAGCTCTGCTTCTGTTTCCTGGGCCAAAGCATTCCGGGCTATGGTCTGAAAGGCAAGTTCAACGTTCACAGCTTCTTTGGCACTTGTTTCAAAATATGGAATATCATTTTTGCTCTGACACCACTGCTGAGCTCGTTTAGCTGAAACGGCGCGATTGTCTAGGTCAACTTTGTTACCCAGTATCACAAATGGGAAGTTATCAGGATCCCTGGGCGATGCTTGTATCAGGAATTCGTCTCTCCAACTCTCCAAGGACTTGAACGTGTTGGGGGCAGTTACGTCAAATACTAAGACGCAACAATCCGCCCCACGATAAAACGCCACTCCCAAAGACTGGAATCTCTCCTGGCCAGCAGTATCCCAAATTTGTATTGTGACAATTCTATCGTCAACAATAACTTCTTTCGTGAGAAAATCTGCGCCTATTGTTGCCTTGTACTGATTGGAAAATTTTTTGTTGACAAACTGATTCATAAGCGAAGTTTTGCCAACACCACTGTCTCCGAGGATAATTACCTTGAGGAGCACCTTTTTCCTTGAGGACATTTTGCACAAAAATTTATACAAACGTGGAAAAATACAAAATAATCACACTCTTTGTCTGTACTTTGACATATACGAAATTGATAAAATAAATGCGTCACCTGTTTTTCATATTGCCATATAAATAAAATAAGAAGAAATAATTTTTGTACTTCTAAGAAAGATGATATTTTGAAGTAGGGATTTGCTGATATAGAGTAAACGGTTTGTTGAAGAGCAGTTGTTTATAACATAAACAATTATGAATAACACCGACGACCTCGGTTTGATACATCCCGTCAGTTTATCTTGTAACAATACTAACTATGTGTAATGTATTAACAATAATAGCTCGGGAGGTGGCTTTACAGATAAAACCTTGTAAACTATAAGTCTGGCAATGTAAACTTTCAATCAGAAAACCTAAGACTATATCATCGCACTTAATCTGCCACGGGGTAGGCTGAGTCAAATACTACTATTTGGCTGAGTAAGTAGAGCGCCAGTTCACTCTAGACTTTCGCTTCATCCTCATTCATCAATTTCGTTATACATACCAGTTTAGAGTACTCTTGAGTTGAGCTGTGTCTCTGGTTTGGAACTATAGAAAAGATGATTGAACATAAATTAACGAGACGGATATATAATGTGAAAATGTCTGGAAGAAGAAACAGAGTAAGTCCGCGTTTCAGCTTTAAGGTAGTTGATCGTGAACTTCCTAAGTCTCATTTATTAAATAGTAGTCTTTGATATTAACGAGTGTGTGGTACTGCAAGTGTTGCAAGTTGCAAGTATCCATATGTGACGGTAGGATTATGTTAATCTGTCGCCTAAATTACATGTCAATTAAGCTAGGTCAGCTGTGGGAAGTTAGGAACCAACGACTATATATTATCATTCATTCTTACTCGTTCATGTTGTAAACTTACTCATTCATTCGGTCATCATTTTGATCAGCAAGCAAGGCAAGTCGGCAAGTCTGTCTGGGCTACTTTTTGTGTGATTCATGGATACTACCGATTTATTTTACGCTACACAATTCCCACTTTTCTAATGTGAAAAATGTGGCAGTAATTGAAGTTATGAATGCTGTTCATACGATTAAATAAATTTCATAGTTCGTTGAACCTAAGGCAAAAAGGTGAGGGTTAATCATTCATGTTAAGTTCTGTTGTTAGCTACCAAGTATTGCAAAGATGATCCGTTATTTGATATATTTAATCCTATAATGTAGTTATTGTAACTAGCTCCATTCTAATTCCCAGATGGAAAATAACCTCAGCCGCAGTGGCAGCCGATCGAGCTCGGTTTGCGAGATGGAAAAAGATTTTAGTGACATGGAAATCATGAAAACTAGGACGAACCGACGTAACGTATTACGAGCGCAACCAGCGCGGAAAGCAAAACGAATTAGATTTTTTCGAAATGGTGATAAATTTTATTCAGGAGTAATAATACCAGTTTTGCCCGAACGATACAGGTATATATTCAAAGTTATAATCACTTAACTTTGAGACATATGTTTCTAACAACTGAACACTTTCACCTTCCTTAATATCTTGATTTGCATTGTTCCAATAAGTAGGTGTTCTATCTACCTGAATTTTGGTTAACTAAAATCAGTACAATCATAAAGTTATTTGTTTTCTTCACTAATTGCACAATTTAATAATTTTGGAAATGTTTAAATAACTCAATCTTAGTTCTTATTTGAAACTCAATTATAATCAATTGTAAAGTTAGAGTTGATCTTAAGTTGAAATTCCAGATCCTTTGATAGTTTAACAGCAGACTTGACAAGAGCACTGGTAGACAATGTGACTCTTCCCAGTGGAGTGAGAACTATATACTCCCTGGAAGGTCGAAAAGTAAGTATATTTCATACTTCATGTATTTATATTATATATTAATCAAAAGTGCATAAATTAAATAGGTATCAGATATCAAATTTCTCTTTACCCTCGAACATTGAACTAAAATCATCATCATGAGAATTTATATACCTATACCATAGTGTTTAAATGTTTCTAAATATATATAATATGCTACAGATAGGGAAATTGGATGACCTAGAAGATGGACAGTCCTATGTGTGCAGTGGATTTGGTGAGCCATTCAAACGATTGGATTATGAGGCCAGTGCTGTGACACCACAATCATTTAGACTGAGTGGGCCCGAGTCTCTGAGTGACAGTGCTAGCCCCTCCCCAGCACGAGCTAATAACAGACTCTCCCGTTACTTGCAGGTAACTAAAGTTAAGGTCCAAATAACATATAGAGTTTCTACATGCTGATATTGATATTTACTTAGCTTGAGTAGAGTTTCTATAACTAACATATTGTACTGACTACTATGACAGCTTAGGCTTAGTTCTGCATTTGAGGAGTTCAGTTTCAATTTGTGTTTGAATTATTGCATGCCACTTAAACTGCATCTTGGTTTAATTCCTAATTTACACAAGTATGTACTGTGGGTAGCAGGGCTAAAAATCTTGCTGACAAAAATCTGAGTACTCTGGTGAACTGTGCAAAATGGCTGATCATCTTGTAATCATTACTAGCAATGTCTCATGTCTATTAATGTACTGTTATGTGCACATATATCTATGTCCCTTAGCTTATGAATAATATGTTATTGGCATATGGAAATTCATACCAACATTTTCAATAACATTCTCAAATGCTCAAGGGGATATGTATTATTTCCTATACACATTATTCACTCAATACATTATCTAATTTTGGCAACTATTGGAGATAACATGATAGGCAGTGCCAATCCTTAGTTTCTTGATATTTGGCATACAATATATGTACTGGTGTAATCAGCAATGTAGCAATTCTTGGTTGGTTTACTCTTGTTCAAATTGAAAACCATCTATAATATTTTTAGTTGTTTCACTCTAGAACTTCCTCTGCCTGACAAGATTGGCCATGTCTCAGTACATGGCCCAACTTAATTGTAAATTTCTATTATTATCAACACTGGGTATAATAGTAAGCATCCCATATTAAGTTTCTTGCAGAAACCTAAAAGGTATTAATATCATAATATGTATACATAATTAATATTATTGCCACACGGCCTGACCTAAATGGGATTGGGCTGGACACGTCTGTCGCATGTCAGACGAGATGAGGGCCAAACAAACGACACAATAGAATCCACAGACCGTCACGCGCAGACGTGGAAAGCCAAGAAGATGGCGGGACGAACTGGACATGCACCTGAGCAATTGGCCGAAAGTAGCGCTCGATCGCGGTTGGTGAAAAGACTGGTGGGAGACCATTGCCAGTAGTGGGACATAGATGGCTATAAATAATAATAATAATAACGGAAAAGGTATAGATTATCAATTTTTTATGTAATGTCTGTTTGTACCAGGCAAATGGCAGCAGTACTCCCGGTAACGGTACGGCACGAGTTAGTCCAGCTGGGGACAACGTGGTGCGGCCACGTATTGTCACCATTATTCGGAACGGAGTTAAACCTCGCAAGGTAACGCACAGACGTCAAGATTGTTAATTATAAATGACTAGCTAGTTGATATTACGACATGGATACTAGTCGCATACATTAAAAAAGAATCTACAAATTTTATGAACACGAAGGTTTGTGAGGATGTTTGCTACTCAATCACGCCACAACGGCTAGACGTAATTGGATGAAGTTTGCCACAGAGATACAGATTTGTACCATGTATTAGATATGCCATGCGTTAAAGTATGTATTTTAAATTATATAAATATTTATCTTTAATTCGCATAACAAGGTTTCCACGGTGCAATTTCCTAAATAACAAAATAAAGAATGAATAAAAAAACGTAACTATTTATGATGTTCCAATTGTAGGTAACTGTTGTTTATGCAGTTGAAGAGTAAAGTTTTAGATAACCAACTATCTATCTATGGATTCGACAGAAACTACGATAAGCCTCAATCGAAGGCGAGTGCAGACTTGAGTACCTACGCATTGTTGGTCTTTAAGTATTCAGTGTATGGGCAAAATGTATTGTTACAGCCTACAATCAATAAGATATTCGCCAAGGGCAATTTAAATTTGGAACTATGTACTTACATTTTGTTAATTATTGATAAGCAAATAAATTTGCCAAGTCGCTCATCTTATGATGCGCCACTTAGTACTCCCTCTTTCACAAGGTTTTGCACAAAGATTAGTAAATAGGTCTCTTAGGTATGTCCAGTATGTGCGGCGTAACGATCTTAGATCGAATCCGCAATTGAGAGATTCGAAAGATGAAGAAAGGCTTATAATAAAGCGAAAGTGTGTGTTAGACGAGAAAGAGGAAGACCACGTTCCAACTACCTAGATCAAATCGAACGGACACTCAAAGACGGGAACGTCAAGATAGGGAGATAATGCTCGCCGGTTTAGAGTACTCTTACTGTTCTGACACTTAAGTGTCCGATCGATTTGATCTATATAATTAACTATAAGCAAATAAAGAGAGAGCTATGCTCGGGGTTTCTCGCGACAAAATTCGCAATGAGGATATCCGCAGAAGTATTAGAATAACCGACATAGCTCTCAAAATTAGCAGGTTGAAATGGCAATGGACAGGCCACTTCGCTCGCTGTGGAGATCACGTACTGTATGACGCAGAGTAAGCCAACCCCATACGAGGCGGGACTGAAAACCATGTCAGCCTCGAAGAGCATATGCTCAGCAGTAGGTGTCTACTGGCATATGATGATGATGTAATAATAATATATCCTCACGCCTTCCCACAAGGGTCCCCGAAGGGGAAGGCAGAGGTGTATAGGTAGTACCCACACACCCACTTTCCGTCAGAGGTATATTAGGTGCCAACGTGAGAGATGGCGAGTCCATCGCCGTTACTCAAGCACGACTATACATACGCCTTTGAATTGCTTCTCAGACGTATGCAGGTTTCCTCTCGATGTTTTCCTTCAACGTAATAAATCAATTGTAGGTGTGTCGACTTCTGCTGAACAAACGCAACAGTCCTACGCTGGAGCACGCCCTGGCTGCCATCACTGAGTGCATCAAACTGGACACAGGTTGCGTGCGCAAAGTCTTCACGCAGTCCGGCAACGCGGTCACCGCACTACACCAGTTCTTCGAAGATGAAGACGTGTTCTTCGCTTATGGAAATGAAAGGTAACGAGCACCCTGACCTCTACTAAATAATATTACACTCGTTGTCAAGCCATTGATGCCCATTTTACTTATTCAACTGTGTAACGGATAAGTACAGTCGTTCAGATATAATTTTGAATCCTATTTTGCAGAGTCAACCAAGAGGACTTTGAACTGGAGTTCGAAGAGAGCAAAGCTGTACTACAATGCAGGAAGACCCCAATAACTAGAAATTCAAGGTAAGATGAAAGAAATACTGATATTGTAAATACAAAAGTAATTATCTGTTCACCTTACATAAAACTATACAAATAATCGAGTAAATTATAAACTGTTTTATTAAAAAAAGTTGCGTTGTTCACTTCATACTTTAAGAAAAATCATCCCTAATTATGTGTTGACCAAACTAAGCAAAGCTCGTTATACTATGGGAATTCAATCATCCGATCATCTAAAATCAGCAAAATTCTATTCAGCAATTAGAACCACAAAGGTCTCAACAGCGCGGTTTAGAAAGAATTTATTTCCATGCACGCTCGGGCTATGGAATTAACTCCCTGAAGAGGTTCCCCCAGAGAGTTCTTCAAGAATGGTGTGTAGAAATTCCTACAGGGTCGGCAACGCGCGAGCGATAGCCCTGGTGTTGCAAAAGCACCACTACGATGATGTCAAACAAGCACCAAACAAACTTGGTCACGTAAAAATAAGTAGGTTGTATAGGCGTAGATACTGAGTGGGTGTTTGGTTGTAGGGCGGGCCCCAAGCCGCGCATGCCGGTGAAGGCGGGCGGCGCGGGCGCTGGCGACGGTGACCCCGCCGCGACCGCGCTGCTGCCTCAGCCGCTGCGCCTCAAATACAACGTCGGCCGCGTCATAGGTTCGACTCACACATGATTTGTAGTAGTGTAAAGTTGCAGCATGGGTGTACCATGGTGTACTCGCATCCACTTTTGGGAACGAAAGGAACGATTACAATTTGTTTATATTCTATAAAATTATATAGTTTTATATAGCTAAACTCTTATGTTGAACAACAGGTGACGGCAACTTTGCCGTTGTGCGGATATGCAAAGACAAGACGACCAGTAAGGAATATGCTCTGAAAGTGATAGACAAAGCGAAGTGCAAAGGCAAGGAACACTACGTAGAGGCCGAGGTTAGTTATATTATAACATACTATTACTGGAGCCGTGGTGACCGAGTGGTTCGAGCAGTTGCCTGCGACGCAAAGGTCGCAAGTTCGAATCCCGACTGTACCAATGAGTTTTTCTGAACTTAAGTACAGTGATTAGTCACACCACGAGCTTTCCGGTGAAGGAAAAACATCGAGAGGAAACCTGCGTACGTCTGAGAAGAAATTCAAAGGCGTATGTATAGTCGTGCTTGAGTAACGGCGATGGACTCGCCATCTGTCACGTTGGCACCTAATATACCTCTGGCGGAAAGTGGGTGTGTGGGTATTACCTATACACCTCTGCCTACCCCTTTGGGGACCCTTGTGGGAAGGCGTGAGGATATATTAATACTATTACTTAAGCTATATTACATATTTACTTAATTATATATTTACAATAATAAAACTTCTTACGTCTAGCTTTATCACTTTGGCTCCTTGTGCGTCCTTGGGCGTGTGTTTAGTTCATAATTAAACAATACTATATTTTTTTTTATTTAAATCAATAGAATACCTTCATGACTTTGCTTCTTAAGAATAATATGAAGTTCTTATTAAAAATACGTACCTATAACTTGTTTTATTATCTGTTATAAATTACTTCTATATCATAATTGTATATCCTCACGCCTTCCACAAGGCGTGTATAGGTAGTACCCATACACCCACTTTCCGCCAGAGATATATTTTAGGTGCCCACGTGACAGATGGCGAGTCCGACTATGTCATGAATTTCTTCGTAAACGTCTGATGTTTCCAATCGGTGTTTCTCTCAATATGTCACTACAAAAGGTATTTATTTTTGTTTCAAGGTTCGCGTGATGCGCAAACTGTGTCACCCTCGAATAGTGTCTCTCGTTGAAGAACAAGATAGTCCAGAGTGGCTCTTCCTTGTAATGGAGCTAGTAAGTGGTGAGTGCACATTTTTATTCTGATTTTTTTTCAAACTAACAACATTGTTAATTTCCAGTATGTATTATGTACTAGCTGTGCATTTATGAAACATTTATATATTTCTAGGTGGAGACTTGTTTGATAGTATAGCGGCCGCTTCGAAATTCTCTGAACCGCAAGCGCGTTTGCTAATTGGCCACTTAACATCAGCTATTGCATATCTACATTCGCTTTCCATAGTTCATCGAGACATCAAACCTGAAAACTTATTGGTAAGCCACCTAACTAACTCATCATAATAAAATTTCAATAAATTAATCACAACACGAGCTTTATGGTGAAGGATAAAATCGAGCATACGTTTAAGAATCAATTCGCAGACGTAGGTTACAAAAGTGGTGCTTCAGGAACGTAAGATGGACTTGCCATCTGTCACGTTGTCACCTAAATAAAACTCCGGCGAAAAACGGGTGTACCTCGGCCGACCCCTTCGGAGTCCCTTGTGAGTAGGCGTGAAAACGCTATATAAAAACTGAAAGCGTATGGAAAGTACAATTTGGTTCATGCATATATGAATAAAGTCTTCATTGAGCAATGAAAATCAAAACATACATTTTTAAATAGCTTATTGTTTTATTAATCTTTGACCGATCATTGCTATCATATCATGCTAATATTTCTAATAAGGAAATTATACCCAATGCCAATAAACATTATTATTCAATTTTTTTTTATACAACAAGAGTGGCAAACAAGCATACGGCCCACCCGATGGAAAACGGTTACCGCAGCCTATTTACGCTTACAATACCGAAGTATCACTTGCGCGTTGCCACTCTGTGTTCGGAGAGTTATACTGTGTTGGCAGCATAATGAGACTAATCCCTCTGCTGCCAACACAATACAACAATCCTCCCTCCACCCCAAGGAGCTCATTACTGGAAACCTTATTCACCGCGTAGGAACACAACACAATGAATTGTGTTATTTGGCTACGGACTTCTATAAGGTGGAGGTCCTGCCCCAGTCGGGCAGCTCCAAATTCGAACGGGAAACCCGTTATGCCCTACCTCTCTTCATTTTATTCATAATAGCAGTTCCACAGATTTATCAATTGATGAGAACATAATCCATTGTGTGTGTACATATGGTTTAAGTAGTCGTATGTGTAGTGTGTTGGCATAAACTAAGTAAAATTTACTTAAGTCTAAGTTCAGCAACACCACACCATGGTGAAGGAAAACATGTGGAGAAACATGCATACATTGAGGAGGAAATTACAAGACTCATGTCTAGTCGAATTTAAGAACAGGCGACCTAAAAGAAGCCGTCTCCATAGAATTGGTAATCCACAATGTTCAATGTTCAACTACTCGTGTTCATGACACAAATATCTGCCCTCAGCGGGAATCGAACCCGGGACTTCAAGTTTCGCAGTCAGAAGCTCTAACCACTAGACCAAAAAAGCCGTCAAGAATAAGCCTGTGAATAGAAGTTCTACATCATATGTTGGCTAATATACAAGCAACCTTGTCTTCCCCCATCCCCCGATGGATAGCGTGAGCGTTCACGGATAGGGTTCTCTAGCAGAGGCGATCCAAGCTTCAGCGCTAAATTCCTATATACCTTTGAGGATGCCTGGATATCAAATTAGTATGCTGTTCTAGGTGCTGGTTTCTCAGTCCCAATTCGTGTCTTTCCTTCGTAGGTGGAGGTGGGTGCGGACGGCAGCATACGTGGGCTCAAGCTGGCTGACTTCGGGCTTGCAGTGGAGGTGTGGCGGCCGCTGTTCGCGGTCTGTGGCACGCCCACTTACGTCGCGCCCGAGATACTCCTAGAGACTGGTTATGGCTTGAAGGTACGGTGGATTCGTCCATGAGTGATCCGTGTCCCTTGTTTTTAATGTCTTCGCATTTCTTCTCAGGTATTTTCTTAAAATTTTTATGAACCTTTTTTTTTGGAAAAATATAATCTGATCGGCCATGGATCGTTTATTATAGATGTAGTAAAAATATCGGATAAAAGGATGTTTACTGCTCTTTTCAAATGGTTGTATTTAACTTAATATACAGTCAAAATCAGAAGCACCCTTGTGGGAAGGCGTGAGGATATATTATTATTTATTATTTAACTTGAGCTGTTTGTTGTTTCGTTCAAATACTACCTAATTGATATTTTAATATGTTTGTTTTATGGCCGCATTGCTCGCGCACAAGTACGCAAGAGCACGCAAGTACGCACATATATCCATTGTATTTGTACAGATCGACGTGTGGGCGGCGGGCGTGATCCTGTACATCCTACTGTGCGGGTTCCCTCCGTTCTCGTCGGCGGATGGCGAACAAGAGAAGCTGTTCGACGCGATCCTGTCGGCGCGGCTGGAGTTCCCCGCTCCGCACTGGGAGCGCGTGTCGGCGGGGGCCGTGGACCTCGTGGCCAGCATGTTGCGCGCGCAGCCCGACCTGCGCTTCGCTGCAGAGGACGTGCTCGACCACGCCTGGATGGCCGTAAGTAACACCACGCCAATCACGGGATTTTCCGTTTTTAAAAATCGAAGCTGTAAGCTTCCTATCAATGTACTCCTGTGAAGTCTTTCATTCTGTATTGTGTACCGTCTTTACTTTGTACTTTTCAAATCAGAGCTGTGGACTCCAAATAATGCTCCTGGATAGTACTGTTCCGTATTATAATCACGACCATGTATTGTATCTAGAAATCAATAAATAACAGGAACATACAATACATATATTGAAAAAATAAGATGGGCAGTGAACGTAAACTTAGTTAGATCAATGCCTTAGTATTTTAGGTAAAGGTATGCCACATAAATCTGTTAATATTACGTTTGTAGTCTGGTCTAGACCACGAGTCCTTAGATTTACATTTCTATTTTAGGATGACTACGACGAGAGTAGCGATTTCCGTACGTGGTATGACGAGGACTCTTCGTAGCCGGGATGCCGGCGCGGCGCGCGTGTCGCGGCCTCCGCCCTTATCATCGCAACCGCTGCGGCCGCTGGGACACTGGAGACCGCTAAAGCCGCTGAATTCGCTGAAAGTGGCGCGCCTCGCCTGCTTTCGTGTCCTCTACGATCTGCATTCATGCTTTAGGAACGATTTGGTCCCGGTGACGTCTCCGCCCAATATAAGTTCACCGACTTGACAGAGTGGCGGGCAACTTAGTTGCTGCCGACTCTACCGCTGGCCCAACACCACGCCCTAGGCCTCGCCTCATCTAAACAGATAGGAGAGATGTGTGCAAACATATATAAAAACGCAAGGCTTGTCGAAATAGTAAAGCCAGTGTATGTTTCATGCACATCTCCGTAGCTTTAGAGGCACTCGGCGTTAGTGTTGGGTGATGTAATGTTGCAGCGGTATATGCCTTTTGATATATTTACTAACACCAATACCAAAGTTATTTTTATCATAAACTTAATGCATTGCGTGCGCTCATTTTCACTCGTTGGGTAGTTTCGCGTTGTATTCAGTTGAATACTTAAGAAATGTATCAGATAATGCTTAATGATAAGCTGTGGGTTCTCAGCTTTTGAATATATGTAAGGGTGCATTAAACAAGCTTAGAGAGAATTATAATCACTGCAGAAGTGTGTATGGCCGTTAAGCATGCAAAAATGTGCATAACGGTAGTAGGTTTGCTGTTACCATCCTAGTGACTTTCTAATAATTTAATTAGTTCAAGGAATTCTTGGCCATTTGCTGTGAAATTTTACCATTGACAAACAATATTGTATCATATCTTCACGATAGTTACATATCTGATAAATCTGATAAATATATAATATGTTTTGAGAGTTGAGAACGCTTACAACGCGCGCAAGCAAACAACCCATAGGGAGAAATTGATAAAATTAAAAATTCTTATGGAATAAATAAAAGCAATACATTTAAAATGCATAGTGATAAATTATAATATGCCAGGAGAATGGCGAAATACCATGACCGTTACAAAATTATGCCCTTACGCCCATGTTGCCTAATGTAGTATTGTTAAATATTATTGCTAGTTTGGACTGATGTAAATTGAATCGATCCTGATGTGTTCGTATGTGCCCGTCGCACACTGCTCATGGGAATAGTAATGTAATTTATTTAGTCTATGATATAGTGGGTGCTTCCAATTCTTCATTGACCGGATATACGCGTAATGTTTGAATTTACGTATGTTCCTATAGTATGTTTGGGCTCTGTTCACGCTCTTAATATTTATTCACACTATCGATAATTTTGTATTATATTTAATTATCGCTAAAATATTACAAAGCAATCATTCTTTTATTATATGTACCTAATGAAAATTAATAATAGAATGAAATTTGCGCGATTATTCTAGAAAAAAATGCTACTTATAATGACACCATGCTAACTGTTATGTTAGAATACAGCAATATAACAAGGTTATTTTCATGGTTGTAGGCCACACATGGCACCCAATTTATGTTATTCGGTATGAAAATCAAAATAAGACGCGATGACAGCGCCATTCTATATTGACAAACCCTTATGCTAATGTAAAATATAAAGATCTAAACTTAATTTTGGCTACAATTTTCCTAACTTAAATAGAAAACACCGCTTTATACCGCTGTTAATGTATATTCAATAGTCTAGTGATGCCCGTGGGACAAGTCGGAGGCACCCGTGGGGTCGACTTCGCTGTAGACATATCTGGAGTGTCTTGTTGTCACGTGTAATTTATTTTCTAGTTATGATTGATAGCCGGTAAGCTATTTTGCTTGCATATAATTTCTGGGCAATTTGTAAAGATCTCTTTTCCCTTATGTTGGTTAGCTAGTATGATAGTATCTATATAACAATCTTGTCCATAAAAACATGGAACGTTCTATGTATCTTTTAGAGTCTGAGAGATTATTTATGTTTCTCTTTTGGTTTCATGTTATTGCAAAACAACTATATTGCATCGCTCATTCGTTATAATTATATTAACTTTCTACTTTAATACATAAGAATATTATAATAAATAATGACCTTGATGTTAGTCAATGTTTTTGTTTTTAACAAGATTTGTGTTTACAAGCAGTTTTGATTTATTACGATTTATATTGTTCCCTTAACAAATTGGTACCCATTTTAACTCGAAAGGCCTCAAAGACCCATAGAACGTGTTTATTTTTTATGCATAAATGTGTAAATGTTTAGGTTAAAAGAGAATCTAGTATTTATAAAGGCAATATTTTATTTTACGTTAATATTCTGTAATATAATGAATATTAGTATATTATTTAATTACCTATTTGAATGAATTCAAAATGTTTCGACAAATATAGAAAACATGCTTTGAGTGATCATACATTTGCTATAACTTAATGAGAATATCCAGTCCTGGAGCTATCAATTTTTTAATTATTACTGCCTCGGCTAAATGCACAAAATAATAATATTCGCTAATGTGATCGTTGTGTAAAATCGGTTTAAATTATATTATTGTCGAACCATTTTTAGAAGAATGTACTGTGCATCAATGATAAGTGCCAAATTATTCTCAACTTTGTCATCGTCCATGCAGCACCCAATGTTCCTCGAATAATTGTATTGTTTTGTTGTTTTTCTGTGTGTACATGTCACCAACACTAAATAATAATTTAAATTAGACTGAAAATACATTCCTTTACTTACACAGTATACATAGCGGGTTACTTCTAGTTAGACTGGTTTTCGGACATGATCTACATTCAGCTCATCCCGCACCTATCATTAAACTTAACCTAAAAGAATTGATTATGCTTTTAATAGAAATTATATCTAAGCTAGAAGCGAATGGGAGCTGTAGCCAGGCTATTAACAAGGCGCTTAGTTATCGACTTCTAAAGATGTCACACATCTGAAATAATCAACCCTCGTGCTAAGCTATTGCCATGTTTTTCAGCTGGGTTTATAAGAATGTTATGCAGGATATCCAACACGTCTCGTCCGATAACTTAATTAGTTTAACTTCTGTCTTGTAACTAACGCACTGTCAAGCTGTGAGCTGGAGATTTCTAGATCCGGATCAGAGCCTCAATAGAGCCGTTAAATGGACCATTAGATAATGTATTTACATTATATGCGATGTACTCGCGACAGCAATAGTAAATTATAAAGAATAAATCCAATTTGATAATTATCAGGCCACATCAAATATTTTTTACAAATTTTATAATAATAATGTCACGTCCAATATTGAAAACAGCTTTAGCATAGCAAACGTGAAGCGGACTTTTTATGTGGATTATGAACATTTATTATGTGAAATAAAAAGGTTTATAAAGTTTCCGTCTTCTTCTTTTCAATATAAAGTTATATGATCATGTGGATAGTAGGTAAGTAGTCTTCGTAGATAACATAGTTTTAGGTATAAGGGCTGTACAGTTGCTCAATGATGGGATAGGCACTGTTTCTGGTAAATTAACAAATATTTGACCTTATTTTCGCATACTCTTTTTCAAGAAATATATATATATATCCTCACGCCTTCCCACAAGGGTCCCCGAAGGGGTAGGCAGAGGTGTAAAAAAACAGATAAAACTTCACAGTTGGATTAAAAAACTAAAAATTTTTACAGACAATTATAATGAAAGGACCATCTACATAAAATTCAAATATAATGTATAAATAATAATTATTTTAATATGTAGCCCGTTAACAAGTAACCACTTGATCCATTCATTGTTACTTCTGGATGAGTTCGCTCTGGGAGCACCTGAAATCAAAGATTGGTATGTGAATGAATGTATAAGTAGCTAGAATTAATATTAATTGCAGAAAAAATATTTTATAGGCAGGTAAGTCTTCATTCCATATTCAATGACAAGACAAAACAAGTTTTCTGAAATAGACATATTAATAAACAGGCAACTACAAAAATATAACCAACCTGGTAATTTCTCATCCAATTACAAGTGAGCTTCAATGCAGAAACATTGCTGTTAGACTTGAGAGTCATGTAGAGATGCTGTAATGGCTCTGCCACACTGTTGTACACAACAAATGGTCTTCCGGGCTTTACAAATATCATCAACTCTTTAAATATATTACTGGGATCTTCTTTACAGGCAATCACTAATGAATCTAACTTATTCTTTAATAATTCTGCAGCCGTTATATTGTCATAGTGCCACTTGGGTTTTTTTGGTTCTGTGACTTCATTTTTTAAAGGCTCAGTTATATTATGTTCAAGTGCAATAACTTGTGGGTGATTGATTTTAGCAATTTTGTTCGTATAAGAAACCGCTTCCTCTATTTTGCGCTTCAGCTCATTTTGTGGATCATCTCCTGTTTGTACTGCCTTGTTATCAGCAGGATTTGTATCACAGCCCTGATAGTACTGTCTCAAAGCTGAATATACATTTACTGAAATGCACCTATTCAATTGTTCCTCACTATAGTTCATAGCAAGTAGAGCTTGCTTCTGTGACATATTTCCTGGATGCATGTGCAATAATTTACCTCTTGTTTGCTGGCCTATCACACTTAACAAAGCTGCTGATACTAAACCATTTGATCCTGAATCATAAAGCAAATGAACTCCTTCAGAATATACATTAGCCTGAGTTATAACTTGGGACAATGTATCTATTCGTAAATTTTGAATTTTACTAGGGTCCAACCTATATATAATTTCTGCAATTATTCTTAAGCTTGGTTTTAGAATTTGGATGTACTCAAAATATTTTTTTTCTTTCTTTTTAAGATACTTCTCTTGGGAATACTCAGTTTTATTATGAAATGTGTTGGAATTGGTAATTAATGTCTCTACAATATCAGAAGCTTTATTTCCATCAGCTTTTAGGGTTTCAATATCAGCAGCTGTAAGTTTTTGCGAACAGCCATCATCCAGTATGTTGCGATTATCGTTACCACTTACAGTAACCCCAATTTTGTCCTTTAGGCAAATTGCTGCATCAACAAGCTCCACATAGAATTCTTTTCCCTTTTTATAACTTTTAGCAACCATTTTAAACTGTGAAAAGTATCTACAGCCTTCTATTCCCGTGAGGTCAATTGTGTCTCTTCCCAAGCTAACACAGGAGTCTGTTTTATTGTATTTGTGCAGTTTTCTGAAGTTATGTCGCTGAATTATAATGTAATCACCAACCGTGATGCTAGAAGAAGCCATCATATCAAGCCTGTTTTAAGATTATGATTACTTAACTGCAATATAACTTTTGTTTGTACTCGTTCTTTGTACTGCTCACAAATTTAAAGATGATTCCTTGTTTTCTTTATTTGACTTATCAGCATTTAAGTCAGACAGTCCTTCCAACCAGACCAAAACTGCAATCTTAAATTTGTGATATTTAAGGTTAGTTTAGGTTAGTTAAACCTGAGTTTGACGTTTGTCATAATAACAATTCGAACATCAATGTTTGTTTTAAAATATATTCATGATATGGAGACTAGGCTAGACTAGACTCAATCCGATTAGTAATTACAAATGTTTTTTAAGGGCAATATAATATGTGATCTGTTAAATCTAATTTCGAGATAAGTCAATTGCTGAATTTATTTCCTAATTCCTTAAATATGTCAAAAAAGCCTAGACAATATAAGGCCGGAAATACTGTTTTCAACGTGTATCGTGAAGAGCTGTGAGTCAAACTAATCTCTGATTTTGTTGAGCGTTAATGCGCGTCATAATTAACCAGTTGGATTTGAGCTAGGTATATTGATATTACATACATATCATCACGCCAAGTCCCTAACGGGGTAGGCAGAGAGTATAGAGCGCCAGTTCTCTCTAGACTTACATACCTCTTTCGCTTCGTCCACATTCATCAGTCTCTTCATACATGCTCGTCGGTTTCGAGTACTCTAACGTTCCCGTCCTTCAGAGTCCGATCTATTTGATCCAGGTAGTTGGAACGTGGCCTTCCTCTGCCTCTTCTTGCACACACTTTTGCTTTGTATATCTGTTTCGTCAATCTTTCTTCACTCATCCTATCTATGTATCCAAACCAACGTAACATGCCTTTCTTCATCTTTACAATCACGCCCTCATTCACGCCAGTTGATTTGCGAATCTCTTCATTGCGGATTCGATCTAATATCGTTACGCTGCACATTTTTCGAAGAGATCGCATCTCAACTGCATTCAAGCTATTTTCATACTTCCTCTGACATACCCAGGATTCGCTGCCATACAATAAGGTAGGTACCAATATCGCGTTGTGGATAGCAACTCGAGCATTCTTGCTCAGACTTTTACTGCCCATCAACGCCGACATGGCTCTATTCACCTGATTTCCGGCAGTTATCCTTCTTTCAATATCTTTTTCATACTTTCCATCTCGTGTGAACATGCTTCCAAGATATACAAATTCATTCACTTGCTCTAGAATTTGCCCATTTACCGATATAGCTTTATATTCGAATACCAGAACCTTAGTCTTGCCAGCGTTTAGGCGCAGCCCCTTCTTTTCACATTCTACTTTCATTATGGTAACTAGTGACTGCAGTTCGCCCTTTGATGACGCCAGTAAAACCGCGTCATCGGCGTATAATAGGCAGTTGACCACTAAGTTTCCCATTTTCACTCCACATCCGTTCGTTCTTAGTGCTCTCAGACAGTTATCTAGATATATAATGAACAGCCAGGCAGACATGATACACCCTTGTTTGACCCCCGACTTCACATCAAACCAGGGTGACATCTCACCGTTAACCCTAACGCACGCCTCGCTATCACTATAGAGTGATTTCACGGCATTATTACCTAAAACACATTGCAGGCGCATCCAGTACCACTATATGGCGAATCATTTAACATGAAATTCTGGTAGGTCTATGACACTCATTCGTTTGTCATTTCTGATCTTTAGAGATTTTTTGTAGTCTCTCGTATCGTGAGTTCCGGGAACTTTTGCTACTTAACCGGTCAATGGCGAGATGTTTAGCGGGAAGTTCAATTTTATTTTATAGCATCGGGCCTCGAGCCTAATGAGTCAAGCATTTTGTTTGTAAGAACTGAATTGGCCATCTTAATAAATTTCAAAAAACATATGTGTATCGCTCATGTCAATTATTTCATTGAGCAAAAGCTTGTATCCTTAGCTTTTAATAATCTCTATTAATAATCAGACCTAACTTCAGATTAAGCTAGTGCCCCTTATTTTTTGTGTGCAATCATAATATATACTTACTGGATATGAAAACCGCGTCGGTACAAACTTCC